>JBBBWG010026779.1:12824-68429 GCA_037176905.1 Azolla pinnata | reverse complement strand
GGGGGGGTTTTTTGCTGTCCCCCCCCCCCCCCCCCCCGTTTCGAAAAATGCTTCAACTGTTCTCACCTCGGATTAGCCTTGCAGTACTAGCAGACGCAAGAACGAGATCCGCAAACGCCTGCGAATGAAGACGAGAACAGGGCAACTCCTCGACCGGAAATGGCGAACCAAACGTGCTACAAGAAAAGAAGAAGCATATTCCGGGGTCGCATGTAGGACAAGGTTTACTACAAACTATGTTGTTAAAGACTGCGTATTTTCGCAATAAAATACGTTCTAGAATACTCGGACGTGTTCTGCACGTATTTAACGTTTTGGAACCGTCGCTTTTTTAATCGGTTTTGTCAATATCACAAACATTTTTTACTAGGGCTAATGAATATTGCTCATTTTAGTAGCTTAAATTTTAAATTTGATTTCCTATAGTTAAAGATTTTAAGAAAGTCACGAATGCCAAGAGATGGAAGAGGAAAATATGTAAGTTTAAGTAATTATATTAATGTATTTGACCTGTATTTTACTTCTTCAACCCACATTTAACAATTATATCATAAACTATGTCTTTATGCATTTATAAATAAATGGCCGACATAGTATATGTGTATGGCGTGCTACGTATGTAACAACATTGGCCACAAAGAAGGAATAGGGAGCAATGGAGCGACGAGAACGATGGCAAATCAGAGATGCAAATTAGAGTGCAAAGTGTCGAAGTAGGCGATTCTACAAAGAGAGCTTTTGACAATTTCGCAGCGATCGGAAAGCCAAACTTTTTCTCGGCAACACAAAAAAGAAAATCTCTCGTTGGTTGTTAGTTTGTTCCGCAGTTGGGATAGGATCTCAAGCACAAGTGGTGAATGTGGTGGGAATATAACCATAGGGAGCTAATTTAATTTATAAGGCTAATTTGAATGTTTTAAGAGGGTAAGATATGTTTGAAGCTGGTTATCCTAAGATTGAGACAAACCCAATATGGTCACTAGACATGTGTAAACACACCCGGTGCCCTTGAAGTTGACCTATACAAAGGGAACTGGTTGCTTCCTTTCATTTATGACATCCTTAGACCTTGTGAAGACTCTCGCGGTGCGGTCAGGCTCCTTATCGTTATAGATCTGTGCCTCTCAGCTTCCGTGGTAGAATCCAAAGCAATGTTTCGCAATATGGGTCATGGATAGTATTTTGTAAGTCCTTTACGCATTGGGGGGTGGTTGTTGTGGTCAATCACCCTCAAAACCGTGTTATTCTCTCTCCAATCTTCTCCGCCGATGCTTTTCCTCATCAGCAGATCTGTAACGATGAAGCCGGCCATGGAGGGCATAATCCAAGGGCCCCAAGAACCTCGAGCGGGCGTGCCTCTCCATCTCATGAACACAAAGAGCTCCAGGGAAGCGCGTCTACGAACACGGCCGGGATTCCGCCAGATTCGCCCGTTGGGGCAGTTGGGGGGGGGGGGGGATCGGACGATCTCCGATGGCGGGTTCGAAAAGGGGGTTCCTTAGAGCAAACCCTAATTGCAAAGGATTGAAATGAATGGATCATTCATTCATTCATTCATTCATTCATTCATCAATCAGAGGCAGAGTTTGGAGCTGCCGCTGGGAACCGATTGATTCATCATCATCGGCCAATGTGTCAAGGTTATATGTGTGGGGAAGTGTTGGGCGGTTTCACACTGGCCAATAGACGCGCCCACAAGAGCTGGCCATTTGCTTTGATCTCTTTCCTGCGCGTTTTGTTCTGTCTGTGTTTTTATTCCTGTGTTTTTCTGCTCTGCTCTGCTCTGCTCTCTGTGAATGCTCCCTGCTCACGGCGACGACGACGACGACGACTGCGGCGGCGGCGGCGGCGGCGGCGGCGGCGAAGGAGAAGAAGCAGGAGAGGGAGAGGCCGAGGAGGAAGAAGAAGAAGACAGTGGAAGCGCAGGAACGAACGATGCCCGCAATCGGGAAGCCGGAAGTGTAAGCAGCCGGACGGAGAGGACGAACCGGCGGACGGACGGACGGACGAACGCCGCGATATGGTCGACCTTGCTCGCCCTTCCTTGTCTTCCGCCATGCCCCTGCGAGCTCCCATGCCGTACCATAGCCTCGAGACCGCCGATCCCGACACCGAGTTCGCCTACCTCGGAATGAGGCTCTCCGCTCTTCTCGGAGACGCCCAGAAGGCCTTCGAAGGCGAAGGATTCGCGGATAAGCTTGGCTCCATGGGGGGTGGATATGGTTCTTTCCTCCCCACGCGGAGCCGGGATCGCCCGGTGCCTCGCCAAGATTTCAGGTATTCGCACGCCGATTCTTCTGTGCTTTCCAGGAGAGATGCATTCATGCAGAGAGCGAGAGCGAAAGGCTCGGTTCCAGATGGGAATAAAGGTGGTCATGTGGATGTTATTGACGACCATGTTGATGATTATGATGGTGGCGGTGGTGAGCACGACGATGGCCATCACCATCCCTCAGGTCAAGGTCAAGGTCCGGCTCATGGTCATGATGGTGATGATGCAATTTTGAATGAGAGAAATGGTAATAATGCCAGCACTACTGTTGCTAGTTCATTGGCAGTTAACGATGCTGTTAAGCAAGCTGATGTTCCTCAGAAGAAAGTTGTTTTGAGGATCAAGATAGGGTCGGAGAGTGACATAAAGAAGAAGAATGCTACGCTGTATAGTCATTTCGGCCTTTGTAACTCATCCTCTAGTTGCAATGATGATGCCGATGATGAGGATGAAGATGATGATGGAATATCTGATTTTAATCTGGACTCGAGCCCTGAAAAGTCACCGATGAGCATTATTAAGGTCATGACCCTAAGCCATATTCCGGATGGAAGATTACTTTCGCCATCTCTTCCAGATCTGGTTGAAGAAAATTATCTTGTAAAGGAAGGCTCGTTGTCGGGTAAAGCTAGTTGCCGTCATCTGATTAAGGTGAATGGTGAAGGCAAGGGTGTACTGCAGAAGGAGAGGTTATCATCCGATAAAGGCGACTCGCTGAATCTGATTCAGCCTGGCATCGGAGGGGATGAACCAGAATCAGTTAAAGAAGAGAAAGAGAAAGTTGAAGATTCTGCAGAGAAAGGTAATGGAAACAGCAAAAACGACAGAAAGAGGAGTTTGCATCACGTGTCTAAGAAAGTCAAATTAAAGCGAGATAATGGGTGGTTATCAATAGACAGAAGCAATAGTCTTACTCTTACTTCAAAATCTTCCTCATCGAAAGCTGCTGAGAATAGGTCAGTAAAGGAAGCCACAGATGGAGCAATGAGTGGCTCTGATGGACTGGTAATATCACAAGGAAAATCAAAGCTGGATAAAGTTCCGTTAAAGCACGCCTTTAGGGAACCAGATAATATGCAAAATGGGTATTGCTCACCATTCGAATCTGAAAACAATGCTATTCCGAGGATTAATAAAGTTGAAAAGGCAGCACCTTCAGCATCACAAGACAGTAACATGCTCGAGCCATCTGATCACATTGGCCACAGCTCAAAAGATGTGGTCAAAGAGACGTCGTCATCATTGGAGACGGGGACCGTTAGGAAACGCCCACTTGAACTTGCTTCAGAGCGTGTTAGACAGGGTAAAAGGAGATCATCCATAAAGGGAAGTGATGATTTGTTTGATGGGGTGATTAATACGAGCCATTGCGAGAAAAGGAAAAGTTTGAAAGCTAGCAAACCATGGAAATGTGATGAACCCACTGCTGATGAGTCTGGGGTTAGTAAGGAGGCTTCTAAAGATGTCGCTACAAATCAAGATCATTGGAAAGACCCTTTAGAAGAAGCATATCCATCTCGAGGCTCAACTACGTATAGAGGAAAAGAGCACCCTAAAGAAGCATGGAAGAACTCTACAAAAGCTAAAGATTCGACCGTTTGGGATGTATCTAAAGATCCCTCGAATCTGGAGCTGAGGAATGGAGCACCTGAACATTCTTCCAAGTCCTTTAATAAAGGAATCCAAAAAAAATGTTCAGTGAAATCACAAAGGATAGAAGTTTCCGGGTTGAAAACGGAGGAAAAGATTGCCAAAGACAAGAAAGAGGCTAGGTTACCTAAGAAAGATGCTTCTAGGTTGTTTGAGCATAATTTAAAAGAGTCCGACTCGCAAGATATGCAGCAAATAAGCTTTCAAACTCCAGCATGTACTGAAGTAAATTCTTCTACTGGGCAGCTGAATCTGGTAGGTGTCGATCCCTTAACTGCTGGTGTTTTGATCACAGAAAATTGGGTATTATGCGACAAATGTGAGCAATGGAGGCTGCTACCCCCTGGAGTGGAAAATGAAGATTTACCTAAAAAATGGTCATGTAAGATGATCTATTGGCTACAACCAGGAATGAATAATTGCAGTATCCCTGAAGAAACCACGACTGAAGCAACTCGTCTTCTTTATCATAATCACCAATCGTTTGTTCCAGTTGAGCACACCAGTATAATACCATCTTTTCCACCTCTACAAGTAAATTCAATGGGTACTGCTGTGCCTTCTGCCATTAAAAGTGCTGGTCAAGTGATAAAGGTTGATAAGAACAGATTATCTGTAGGAAAAAAGAGGAAAGTTCGTGTAACACCATCTAACGAAAATATTTCTGGTAAATGTGCTAACGATACGCAGAAGGTATGCTATGATGCTAGTCATATGAATGGAACATTTCAGGAGGCACCCCAAGCTAGATTAGGTGTAAATAGAGGACATGCTCAGGTTGCAGTAGAAGAAAAGGAAATAATGATTAACAGAAGGAAGGATAGTGCAAAGGACAGAGAGAGCAAGGAAATGGAAAGAGAGGTAAAGGAGAAGGAAATGGAAAGAGAGGTAAAGAAACTGGATAGGGAGAAACCAGAGAAGGAAAAGGTGAAGAAGGAAAAAGAAAGGGAGAAAAAAGAAAAGGAAAGAGAACAGGAAAGAGAGAAGGAAAGAGAGGAAAAGGAAAGAAAGGAGAAGGGAAGAGAGAAACAAAGGGAGCAATCACGGAGGCCGAAAGTTCCTTGTCCGAATGATTCTATACTACCTCAGATCATAGGAAAGGATAGAGGCCAATCAGCTGCAGCTCTTGTTGTTCAAGAGGCATTAAATTTGAAGCAACGTGCGGAGCAACTAAATGGCAAGATTGTTTTTGGAAGTGAAGGCACTAATCTATACTTCCAAGCAGCATTGAAATTTCTTCAGGCTGCATCTATGCTAGAAGCAGGAGATGGAGAGATTCGAAATGAAAGTTTATCCATCAGCATTTATTCAGACACGGCAAAGCTATGTGAGTTTTGTGCCGAGAATTATGAAAACCAAAACGACCTTGCAGCTTCAGCCCTTGCTTATAGGTGTGCAGCATTGGCACACATGCGAGTTGTTCAAGGGAAAAGCTCTGCTGTTGCCAGAGATAGAACTGAAATGTTGTCGTATAGTGGTGAATCCTTGAAATCGTCCTTGCCAAAGGATAGCAGGGGGGCCTTATCTTCATCACTAAATAGTCAAATGGGAGACATACTTATTGTACCAGAAAAAAGTCGATCGAGTTTCTTCCGGCTACTACAATTTGTGCAGAGCACGACAGCTGCAATGGAAGCCATCTCAAAGTCGAGCCATGCATTTAATGCATGTAAAGAGTCAATCAACTCATCTGGAGGGTTGGACGCTATGAAGAAGGTCTTGGACATGGGTTTTCATGATGTTGAGAGTTTAATTCGGTTTGCTTGTGTAGCCTTGGAGGCAACTGGACATCGATGGAATCATTGAAAAGGTGGAGGGGTCAGTTCTCATGATGCTTAGAGCTCAAGTTCGTGCAAAGATGGGTTCTTATCTGTGTGCTTGGGAAAGCGACAACTTTCGTCATTCTCATCACCATTGTTATGTTACGACCTCGTCACCCACATACCAATGTTCCAGAGAGATCGCATGGCGTAATTTATACTATATTTTTATGTACACCTAACAAAAGAATTGTATCCTGTTGAGTATCTTCATCCCCATGTTTAATCTGTGTCTATCAATATTTTTAACACAATTTTTATGTAGGGGTATCATTATCTCAACTAAGGTTGTATGAGAATTCAATGGCAAGCCTTCTTCACCAAAGGAGTGGCTCGTCTTGCTTTTTGTGCATGACTTCAATTTCTGATAAAATTTTCTGTTCATGGATGGAATCACATTGTCATGTAAGTATACTTATCATAGAGGCGGGCTTCATTTGTTTTGAGCGTGTACTATATATGCAAAATACCCCTTGGTAATGCTGTGCTAATCGATAGTTTAAGATGAGCATTTTCTGTAAGGTTTTTAACTGTTTCTCATCAGATCAGGAGATTCATGCGTAGAACTTAGCTTTATGGCATTGTAAAGGTGGAATGAGAACTTCGTGATGGTGTAAAGTATGTGGCATAATAATTTTGTTCATTCACCAAAGCATTCATACAAAGAATGCATATGGGTTTGCCCACATCTGGGTATGTTTTTTGGTTGTTTAGAATGCATCTTCAACAGGCCATCAGGCAATTTTGACCTTCTTTACTGTGGGATTATTATGTGAACCGACTCCCATCATCACTAATGTTGAAATGCTGGCTGCATTCATGTACATGCATTCAAAGAAAGTATGGCAATGAGAGTAGAAGGTTTACATAACCTTTCATTTTGGTTTGTCAAGAGCCAATCATCACTATTCAATGTATTACAGTTATACAACATCCAGTCTTTTGATCCATCTCCCGTTGCATTGATGTGGCCAGATGATGAATTGATCTTGCATTTTTAGTAGTATAGCATAAAAAGGGGCATTCCTTTCTTACAAAGGTGAGTGGCAGAAACAGAAACAAAGTTTTACTTCAACTTGTATCATGATTCACATACTATATACTATTGTCAGTGGTCCTGTTGTGAAGCATTTGGGTGGCTGATTCATTAATTTACAAGGGCCTGGTTAAGGAAGTTGGTCTTCGTCTTTGCAGGGAAGATGATCTTCTGCTGCCGGTAGAAAGTGTCCCGAATGATGGGCTTCATTGCATACTTAGGCTTTGCATAGTTGAATTGTTTCGCAGTTCTTCCTATTTCTTCGGAGGCTGTGGTAAGCCCACCCCTCTCCTGAGAAGAAAATGAGAGTATAAGACAACATTGTTAACACCTCGTTGCCTTAAAAGCTTAGCCTAACCATGGTGATGAACACAAATGTCCTTAAATCTAGGCTAACCATGGTAATACCACAATGCCACTCAGGCTGTAGCTAACCATGATAATGAACCATTGTTAGGATAGGGTATTGAGACTCTGATGATCTAAATTATCATAAATCGCGGTTAGCGTATCAGACTTTAATCCTAAATGATCAATAACTTGCTGTTAGGGTGTCAGATTTCGATCCAAACAATCATAGTTCACTGATAGGCTATTTATTAGATTTTGGGCCCGAATGATCATAAATCACTGTTAGGGTGTCAGATGTTGAGTCCAAACTATTATAAAGGGCTGTTGGGGTATCAGATTATGATCTGAATAATCATAAATTGCTGTTGGGATATCAGAATTCAAATCTAAATGATGCTAACCCTCTCCAGCTGTGGATTGCCTGTTCCATGAGCAGCACGATGTGGACAGAAGTACGTGTCTTTATGGCACCTCATGCAATGAGGGGTAACTGCACTTCGATTGATATCGTACAGATACTTGGGTCCATCGAACTGTAACAATAATACCAACCATTCATAGATCAAAACACCAAGCCATCGCATTATAACCGGAAGCTCAAAACACAAACATGGAAGAAACTTCCAATATCCTTGCCTTTGTACGCCTTGGCTTGTCCAACTCAAATTTCTCCTTGAGCTTGTTTAGCTTTTCCGTGGCTGATTCGATGCCTTTCTTAGCATGCTTATTCTCCATCTGAAGGGATGTATATCAATATATACATACATACAGCCAGTCCATGGTACATACTCAGAATCATCTTTGTTCGATGCTGTTCATTCCTGAGAAACAACCGAGTGAAAGTACCTTGAGAAGCTCTCTATATTGCTCTGTCCGGAATGTGTTTGAGAACTCATCCCTCTTGGAGAAGTCAGAATCCAAGAATCCTTTACACCTCTCCGTTTGTGTGTCGACATATCTCGTATGATCAACAAATGGGTCTCCCTGTATTCATACAGTATAGCATACCCAGGTTACAGTCCAAAAGCATTCTATCCATTCATGCTTATGAATAATGAGTAACATGCATTAGGCATTCATTTCACTATGTAATCATAGGTTACAGTCCATGCACTGATATATGAAAGCATTCTATCCATTCGTGCATGTGATTAATAAGTACCATGCTTATACATTCATTTTGATATGTATTTATCGGTTATAATTAACCATACATCTCTATCAAACCACTCTATCCATTCATGCTGACGAAACCATACACTATATATTCAATTCGACATGTGATCATCGATCATACATCATAATGAGCACTTTTTAGGGGTATCTAGACATATGTTCAATAATAAACTTGGTCCTTACATCTGATACCCATGGCCACTCTTTCTGAAACAGCACCGAGGGATGTTTTCCATGCTTCAAAACCTCTGTTCCAAATTGCACTCCTTTCTCCGATGATCGAACCGCTGTATGTTTTAATCTATCCATGGGATCATGTTAGGTCCACGAATTAATTTAAATGTTGTATGGATTTTCAAACATTTTTGATCTAGGGAAACTGTACATCATGATATCAAAAGCACCCATTTACACTAGAAATACAAAGAATGCCTCAACCTCTTTTAAGAGGACTATGCTTACACTTTATAGTTCCTCAGAACCATATCTCCATGGACAGAATTTCAGGCATAATTTAGTTCCTCATGATAATGCCTTGATTGTGTTGTAACATACATCAGTGATACCAAGATGACCAGCGATGATGTAAAAGTATAGCGCCTCACATACTAAACACACATCAGCGGCCATGATGTGTCAGATACTTAAGACCTCCAATTTACATAACAAAAAATTCATGAACACCGGTCTAGCGTACACTGAGACTCACATAGAAAATGCCACATAATCTTCTTTCATAGCAGTGCGTACTCAGACTGAGTACATAGTAAGAATATGTTTGTAATTGACAATGATCCAAATTATGTTCCAATTCACAGAGAAGGCGTGATTTGTGCTAAAGTTGCCAAGTTTATTTTATGTTAACGGTGCCAAATTCATACCCAGGTTGACCTATTTCTTTAGCATGCAGAAGTCCCAAGATGACAACAATACATGGGCTAATTCCAAATTGAGAAGATGATATAATATCTACAAAGACTCATACTTCAGCCATGTAGCTAATATTTGATTAGTGACTGTAACGTGAATTCTCCTGACGCACATTCACATCGTAGAGTTTGGGTTTGCATGATTCTGACAGTAGAAGGAGAAGCAAATGCAGTAAACAACAGAACAGGAGAGCAATGATTGAAAAAAGAATGGGAGGGAACGGCTTACGTGGTTTCAAACCATACTGCAGAGGGTTGTCTGGGGTGCCAAAATTGATGTAATCTGTGATTTCAAATACATCTCTGAGAGCTCTCTCTGATAGCAGATTGTTGTTCATGACGACTCCAAACGAGAGAGAAAGAGAGAGAGAGATACAACTCCTCGACTTCTGTTCCTCTCCGTTCTTTTCCCCTGTTCCTGTTGCATTTGGGTGGAGAGGAAACCGGTCACAAAAGAGAAAAAAATGTGACCTTTCGAAATGGAAAAAAACAACAGCCCAAATTCAAATGACACCAAAATCTAATACAAAATTTTTGAGCCCATTTCATTTCTTCTTCTTCTTCTTCTGTTGTTCTCTATTTCATTCCCGGCAAAATACGAGAGCATCCCGATGCGATGAGGTTCGCTCCAGATCGACTCGATTCGATTCTCGATCATCTTGTATTTTCTGCGTCAATTCATATATGTTGCTCTTTTGATCCATGCATTATCATCATTCACGACCATTTTGTCATTGGATCGTGTCGCAGAATGGGAAGGAATTGTTGTCTCATCCGTTCTGCATGCATTGGCAAGCGCATAACGTGACTAACTAGTTTGCAATGAAAATTTGTTGTTTCCTCCAACCGTGAACATATTATACATATGGGCTCAAGAAGTGTCATTGTGGACTGAAGGAGGCTCCATACCAATTGTAAGATAGGTTTGACAAGTTAATGTAATCAAATGGATTTGATGATTTGAGTTTGATGGGACATCCTTGATGACCATCAACCTTATCCTCCACGAAGATCTGTATTTGTCTCAAGCTAATTACATTCAACAAATAATATAGCAAAGTGATTTAACATGCACATGGACAAATTTATATTGATCACATTGAGCAAAATAATCGATTTCCAATCCAAAGGGGGGTCACCAGATTCATGTGTAACTTCAGCCCAATGACATTGCATGTCCCGTTGTTTCAGTGCATACAATATCTGTTTTTCTTTGTTTGATATAAATATATAGACTAACACTTGCAAGGTCTTAAATCATTACTCGTAATATGATCAAGGGCCTTTCGTCAGAATTTAATCATAGACAAACTTTTCTTAAAATCACAATCCTCAATATCCCCATCTAAATACTGGTAACATTGCTCAACAAAAAAGGCAATGAGGTTTTCATTCAGCTGAAAGTGACTTCCCTAACAATCTATCATTTGCTGACTGTTATACATCCTTGGAATCACACCTGAGAAGCCAAGACTATTGTAGGCTATAATGATTTTAAGCACACAAGAAGCAGAAACCAATTTAATAACCGCATTGATCATTACATGATTGCCATCACAGCATTGGGTTTACTTTCCAGCACCAATGCAGTAATTGGCCAGACTTTTCAACTTGCAAACTCTAGTAATAAATTTAAGTTAAGAAGCATCATTGCAGAATAATATAAATTTTTGGTGGAAAACCTCAGTTTAACCGATATCAACCACTTCATTTCATAGTAACACAGTAAGCATTATAAAGACCAAGATAAACTTTCCGCAGCTTACATTCTTTTGCAGAATGAAAACGTGTAGTGGAAGACTGTTTTAAAGATCTTACAAATTATGCTAATCTTATTGCATAGACCGTCAACCATAAAACCTGCTTGCCCTTCCGTTTGAAGTATTGATTCATCAGCAATGGTGAGCATCCTCTTTTGGTTCAAATTCTAGTTATCTAATTCCATTACACGTCACACTCGAATTTGATATAACCCTCACACAAAGGAAGCTGGGAGTGTACAAAATTAGAGTCCAAAAAAGAACAAGAGAAATTCTGATCGCCCTGAAAAGAAATTCTTTTAGATTGAATCTAACAATATAATCTCTTCAATACTTGGAACTAAACAAAAATTACATATATAATGCTTTTTATATGTGTCGACCAGCAGAACAAATCATGAGGATCATTCATAGTATGTTAGCCAAAGCTGTATAAAGAAGAAGATTGGCACAATTGTTACAACTATTTCACCTTCCTAGATTCCGATGAAAAATCTGCGAGTAACTTTTCAACATCCTCGCGGAAAATGCTGTCTACAAGATAACCATCTTTGGTAAACCTAGCAAATAAGCAGACCACTAAATATTGAGTGGAAAGCAAAAAGCAAAAGCAATTTCAAACAAACAATAAAGAATCATTTAAGTACACCCAAGTATGTCTGTATGAGTATATACATATAGGAGGATACATATAGTCACATATATGTACAATGTATGTAAGTAATGGAAGTATGATATATATTTGAGTAAGCACATATAAGTACATGGACATGTTTGTATGTATAAACACGATGAACAAATTCTTTTAAAGCAATACTTTCATTGATATGTATGCAGAAAGATAATTTAGAGCCAAACTGATTTACTTCTCACCATTTTGTAACACTTTTAGTAAAGTCTAGAGGAGGATTTGCTGAGATTGATTTAGGATCAGCACTAGCTATCTCCAATGTGTACAGGTCTGAAAAACGAGGAAATTTACTCGAGATTGCAAGGCCTGTACTTCCAAAGGAACCCTGAAGAAAACAACAAAGAGAATCAACATTTGAAGCTATACCTCTAAACATCCATAAAAAAGTCTTATTGGAATTCAGTTTGTGAAATTAAAGCAGTAGTTATCAGATGGCAGATTGCTATGATACTGAAGACCTCTATTTCCTAAAACATTTATGCATACTTTGCCAGTCATGCCGTACAAACACAAAATTCAATTTGCTGTTATGATTTTGTGATCACCCTTGTGATAACTTCATATGAGTTCATTTTAATTTTAATCACGTTGTTAATAGGGTCTCTCTGATATGCAGGTTAGGTCAAAATCTCACATGTTTTGTCTACTACATTGGTCAAGATTTCATTTACAATATCTACCGAAAGTTTCCAGTATCAATAGATGTGTGCACCTTAACTTAAGATGCAGTTGTGCCACACTGGCTTGTACTGTAAGTTAGATGGGTTCCACTTTTTTGCCAAAAACAAACATTTCATATTATATTCCCATTTGCAAGTTTATTGATCTTTAAGCTACTAGCACATGCTTCTATTAATTATGGGTTTTTATTATTCTAGAAATGCATCTATAATTCCTAGCTTCTTAGCTGCTTGAGATGTGTACATGTGCCACATCTCTCTTAAGATGTGTATATGTGCCACATCTCTCTTAAGATGTGTTTGAACTTAGAAATTTTGGACGTTTAAAATGGCAAGTAATATTGTCAGCTATTAACAAAGAGTTCCAGTATAAAAAAGCACTTAGCATGGACTGAGCAAAAGAAATCAGAACTTCACCAGTAATAGATAGCCCGTATCACATGTACTCCTCCAAATTCAAAGAACATGGATAAAACAATGTACTCATACACAAACGCATGATGGATTATATTAATGTGATCATATGCATCTTCTGATGATACTAATATTAACCCTGCCAACTCAACACTATTTATGTGCCAGTTCTTCAAGGTATTAACACAATTTATGCTTTGTGATTCATGTTGAATATATTTTTAACCTAAATATTTTTCAATAGTCCAATATGTGGCACAATCATGACATTATTCATACAATCTATAGATACTCCACAAATAGGTCACTCTCCAGTGAAAACGGAATTTGCAGACAAAAATACAAACAATACACACATGCATTCAATTCAACAGCCTTATCGATTATCGTATCAAATCAAATATTTTATGTCAGAATAGCAGTTGCAAGGAAAAATACCTGTAGAGGATGAGTAAAAAGGATATAATTCTTCTCCTTCACATACATAACAACTTGTAGTATAACGTGGAGCAAAATAAATGTAAGAACTGTCAAGGAAACTTACATGAAACCAAAACTTCCAAAATTCTTTTTTCTTCATGTAAACAGAGACAATATTGATAGGTAACCACCCAGAATTTCTTTATAAGAGACTTTCGTTATTATAAAGGAAATATATCACTTCGTAAGCTGAGTTAATCTTTTTGCAATGACTATTCAATGTAACTAACGAGAAATAGAGAATGACAGAGAGTGTTAGCAGTACCAACTGATAGGAGTGTAATATATCTGCGCCCAACAAAAATACAACCTTAATTGGATAATATTGAAAGAAATACTAAGAATAACATCAACATTTTCCCTAGTAGGAACAGTAAGTACGTTATTTCTGCATAAAGAGCTCTTTTACTCTTTCTTAGTTGATAATAACTAGATACTAGTGGATATTCTGGCCTAATGAGGGGTAGCACTGATACTGATAGAGCGACTAAGTGTAGTAAATATACACTCTAAAGCGAAGGGAAATGATGGTATTCCTATGAAATCATACCATCTTAATAACGAAGAAAAACATACCATTATTGCCAAACAAAATTTTATATTCTAAATACCACATAATGCTATCCTTTTTCTGTGTTGAAGATGGAAGTATCATTGTCGTGAAGTGATGCGTTTACAAGATACATTTTCCTTGTCAGAGGAAAAAAGAAGTAAAGCACAGAAGAAGGGCAGGATATATGATGATACACGAAATAAGCACGATCTTGTTCGAGGGCGATTTCTTTGGGTAGAATTGGGCAAAAAGAGCAACAGCACATGTGAGCAGTCCTATGCCCATTTTCACATTGCTCAAGCTCACATTCTCTGTATAGCCCTTGGACAATATGATCTGCAATTCAGAACAAACATTACAAAGAGCTCAATTAGTTGGGAAATACAACAAAACCTGGCGTCTTCCACATTGATCACGAAAGCGTCTTCTAAACTACCCCTCAAATGTTAGAACATAGAGCAACCTCACAAGGATCCCCCCGCTGCTGTTAGAAGTCATGACTAAGAAAAAGGAGACTGTTTTGGATTTCAGAACCTGACGAGATACGAGAACAATAGATCGCCATATAGGATTGAGATGGAGAGGAAGAGAATGAGATCTTCCCCGGGAAGAAAAAAAAAGAAGAAAAAAAAGAGAGGAACAGACGGGGAAGAAAAGGGAGAGCGCCGAACCTCTGTGACTGTGTCGTCGAGGGTTCGTTTGAGGGAATACTGATCTAAAACGTTGGCCTTCTTGGGCTTGGGAGCAAGGTCCGTGGACGCCATAGCTGCCCCCTGCTCCCGGCTCCACGCTCTGTCTCTGTTTTCTGGAGCAGAGACAGAAACAGAGAGAAGCAGAAAAAAATGGCACAAAAAAAAATGTCATTTGGAGTTTTTCAATTCGCACCCAAAAACTATGGACATAATAAGAAGAGACAAAACAGTATGTAATCAGAAGAGATCATTTGGAACCCTAAACCCTAAACCCTAAACCCTAAACCTTAAACCCTAAACCCTAAACCCTACTCTAAACCCTAAACCTGGTTTCACGTTACCCCAGTCCGTCTGTTACTGTTTTGCAGCTGTCACTCGTCCCACCCTCGACAACATCTTTCTGCCGAAGGAAAGGATATTTGACACGGCCTCTCGTGCCATCGTCATGGAATCCATTAAACTTAGATTGTTGTCGCAACTATCGTTTGCTGTTTGCCGCCTCGTGCTCTCTTGGAAGTCGGTTCCGGAGGCTGCACAACAAAGCTACTTGGAATCGTTTGCATACAGATTGCGCATATGCCTCAAAAACATGAGTCTCGGCCTCGTCAAGACACGCTCGATGCGGTTTATTGCCACGGATGGTTCTTTTCTTGCTCTTGTGCTACATTTGAATTCTCTGTTGCCTAAAAACAAATCCACATGCCTACCAATTTAGTTTCACTGGGAACAAGAACTTAAAAAGACATGGTCCAAATCTTACAATGCCACTACCTCACCATTGGAGTTGTCAGAGCTCCGATGCGGTGACGTTACAAGCTATTATTACATGCGTTATTGCCATAAAACAAATTTCTTCTTGTTAGAACAGAAAGGAATCTGCTAAGGGGATTAGTGTTAGATTAGCACTCTCATGTTGTGTTTCAGACCTAGGCTTTATAACTAATTTTGAATAGAGTCGACAAATGTGTGATTTATCAAGAATTAAGAATAACAGGGAAATTGTTTAGGAACAAGTGCGCAGAACGTCTACAATATCTAATGATAACAAAATACAAGAGAAATAGAATCTCGTGTTTGTACGGTTTGTAGTAGATATTTCGAGCCTCGGTAGTGTTCTATCCAATGGTTTTGGAAGCCTTTTCTTTCTTGCTGCTTTAGACATGCAATCCAATATGAAAAAACTGCACATTTCTTCCAATCGAAAATAGGTCATCCCACCTCCATTCTCCCAAGTACCACATGAATCTAAGATCCATATCAAATTCTCATGCTCAAAAATTAGAATCAATCAACCATCCTTTGATCCATATCGATTTCTCATGCTCAAATTAGAATCAATCAACCATCCTTCGTCCTTGTCGATTTCCCTCTGTTAGACATGCCACTTGTCAAAACAATGGGTTTCATGAGTGAGATGTCTAACACAAGGAGATCTTCAGGGACAAAGGATGGTTGATTGATCCTAAATTTGAGCATGTGTGCAAAACAACCATTCTTACATACACCTGTACATGAGTGTGCAAAACAACCATGTATCACACCAAGAGAACCAATCTACTAAAAGACTTTTATGAATCAAACTTTGGTCAACATACATAATAAGCCATCGGAATGTCCGTAGGCAGAAGGCCGTATTAGAACATGATGAGACAGGAAACAGACTTCAATCTATACATTCCAAATAGAATAGAGCAGAG
Organism: Azolla pinnata; assembly: GCA_037176905.1. NCBI lineage: Eukaryota > Viridiplantae > Streptophyta > Polypodiopsida > Salviniales > Salviniaceae > Azolla > Azolla pinnata. Next base: position 52,228 of record JBBBWG010026779.1, on the reverse strand, counting down.
CATCTATCAAAAGAATTCTATGCAAAAGAAGTTAATCTTCCCATTTAGATGATGACAACACTGGCGATGGTGCAAGAATACATTTACTCCAGTTTGTACGTGTTTCACTTTTATCTCTGTATGTACAAGTAAATTTATCTATCAGCTTTTTGTTTAAATCAAGCTTAACAAAGTGTTAAGCTTCACATTGACCTGTGACAAGGAGAATTACAGTAGAAAAGAGAAACACAAAGCAAGAGATTGTTTAGGGCAATCTTTTGATCTTGTTGATTCGAATCACACAGTGAAGTACCGATCCGAGGGCAAAGAAAACCATCACAATTCCATATGCTATCAGGAAAGGTATGGCACCAGTATCAGTCCAACTATTACTTCCTGAAAGCAAGAACAAGGAAGAAAAGTTCACAAAGAGGTTTATTGGTAAGTAAGGATTCATACAGCTACGTGAATCCTTTCATGCAGAAATCGAGGCTAATTTGATGCATCATTGCCTCTTATAACAAGGAAGAAACTGATCATTGGAAACCAGTCACACAGCATGAGAGAAAAAAGAAGAGTAGAGATCAAATACATTTTGACAATAAAAGCAATTCGTTTAGTTTCCTTGTCCTTTTTCCATAATTTAACAATAAGAGATTAATAAGGAAACAAAATCTTACATGTAAAAAGCATATGTGATGCATTGCAACTTATTTGCAATTGTAGAAAACAACCAACATCACAACCCAGTAGCAGAGAAAGAGAAAGCACACGAATCAATATCAATAGAAATTGGCCACGCTTCTTCAAATAAATTATAGTTTCTTCCTTGCATTTTAAGACTGCTAAATGCACCATAAAATCAAATCAATCTTCAGGTAGCATATAGAAACAAAACATTCAGCACAAGAACCATTGTTCAAAAATAACATCTTCTTTACAACTTGAAACGGTTCCTCTTTTTACAAATATACATTTCCTTCAACTCAGACTGACGAGAACAGAAAGGAATTGTGAACACGTTAAAGGAATACAGGGGAAGAGAAGCAATCCGCATTGAAGTATAATTCCGGGAAGGGCAGAAGAAGTTTGTAAAAAAAAGATGATGTTGATAAAGATTAACAACTAAAAATGAAGCAATACAATGGTAGCGATAATACAAATTAATCATGGTTTCGCAGCTCTGAAAATCTCTTTCATAATAGGCATAGTACAAATCTCTCCTCAAGGTTCACTCAGTGCGTATAGTCGTTCATTGAAATAGAGAAAGATCATTGCGATATTTCAGAGTAAATCCTCAATCAAATAATAGGATTACACAGTTAACATTTGTGATGCTGAGAGTAAACATTTCTATGCTTTTATTTCGCTGTATATTGCAAAGTGTAAAGCCATTCCTCTAGACATATAACTAATGCTAAAAGTTGACTTTCCTGAATTAATCTAGCTGAAATTTAGCTAGATAAAAAGACCATAGATTTCTCTGTGGATTTAAAAGGTTAATAAACTAAAATCACAGGTTTCCTCCAACAGAATTCAAAGATGCAGAAATCTGTGGTTTGCCCTTAAAGTTAGGATTATGAGACAGGAAATTCTAGTTTCTCTCTGCAAGAAGCTTCAAAGTCAACCTTTTAATGCACAACATCAATTCCTACTGCACGAGAATTAGTGTTGCTTTATCACATAAAATATGGTATGAATTGCTATGTAGGTCAGGTCCATATAATAACAATGGCTCCATAATTATTTATCTGTGTACACCAAGCAAAATATTTCGAGAAAGAGGGAATCTCTCTCATTTTGAGACAAACTGAAAAGGAAAACGGTAAAAATTAAAATTTGTTTAGAGGATGATAAATAATTTATGGAGCCGACTAGTTTATAAAATCCTGGGTGTAACAAACACTAAGGTAAAATGCAGTAAAGTGAAACTATTTAATGAAGCAATGGCCATGGGAAAAAAAAAGAGGTGAAACACATAAATGTACCATCGGGATTTACTTGAATTCATTGAAGGCAAGAACCATGAAAATTTTGGAGTTTCAATGATGAGAACTTCACCATTAATTGGTTGTGCGCTGCGAGAGATGACAGATTCAATATAAGAAGGAACGTATGTGCCTGCAAAGAGGTAAAAATTTCTCTCTAATGTTAAATTTGTAGATTAAAATACAGAGAAACCTAATTAATGAAACATTGGAGATGAGAAAGGAAAAGACTTGAACCACATGTGTACCGTATAGTTTAAGATAAATTCAGTAAACGGGAGGAAATAAGAGAAGGTTAGGTTTTTGAGGATGAGAACTTCGCCTAGGGAGATGACAGATTCAAGGTAAGAAGGAACATGGGAACATGGGGATTACATGCTTCAAAGAAGCGGATGTAACGGTACGTGAGGTGATGGATTCTATGCCGGAAATTAGAACGTACACCTGCAGATACTGGACTAAGAAATGCTTCGGGGCCAAGAAAAAAGAAACGGAACAAAGCTTATGCTCAGGTAGGGCCGCCGAGTGATGGCGTGGATGCCGACGGTAAATACGGATGGGAAAACTGCGGCCATAATGTCTTCTAATCTGTGATCCAACAACTTCTTCTGGAGAGGAAAGAGGGGGGGGGGGAGACGGCGGTGGTGAAATCGGTGGCCTGACCTCATTGCGTTCTTCTCAGCAAACGGAATTCTTTCAATTGAGAGAGAGAGAGAGAGAAAGAGAGAGAGAGAGAGAGAGAGAGAGAGAGAGAGAGAGAGAGAGATACCTTGGCGTAGAGAAGCAGATGTTGATGGCGATGGAGGTGAAGAAGAAACAGCAGCAACAGCAACAGCAACAGCAGCATCAGCAGAAGAAGAAGAAGAAGAAGAAGGAGGACGAGGTTGCCATGGCCGCATGGTGTTTCGTCTTCGTGTCGAAGTCGCAGATGGACGATGAAGCACCACTAGGCTGACATACGCACATCACACATGCATGCATACATACACAGACATGCATACACACGCACACATACATACATACATACACAGACATGCATGCATACATACAGACATGCATGCATGCATACATACACATACACACATACGCACATACACATGCACTTCTGGATTTTTGCAAACATGAATATTATGTGTTTTTTTTAATAAATAATCATAATTTTTACCTTCCTTCTTCTGTAGAGAAATTTTACTCATCTTTCGGAGATTTTTTTTTTAAATGTTCTGTTCGATTTTACCGTTCCTCTTGCCCGAAAAAAAAAAACCCGTACTTTTCGTGATCTTATATCGAATCTCGAATGCTCGAACCCTTCTCGATTGCGTTTGCAGCTTGCAAAAAAAAGGATGGTTCGTCTTGCGCATACGTGATGCATACACAACGTGAGACAATATGAAAAGAAATGTTTGCTATCAAAACTACTTCAAAAGTAGCGATGTGACAAGGGGCGACCTTCTAAGGTGCTACAATACAAAACGACATAAATCTAGCTCATCTGGGGACAAAGTTCCTTTGCAACATAACCGTGGAAACTGCCAAATGAACTTTCCTCTTATCTTGCATAATATATGTTGAGATACTCCAGCAAGCCTATCAAATAAGAGACCATTTCACAAGTTCCAAGTATACCACATTCCCAAGTACTTGAGATAATCAAACACGACCTTATACGATGGGGTTGGTAAAAACTTTATCACCTTCAATGAAAACCTATTGAAAAGGTGACAAAACATTTCCATTTAATGATCCCCATAAATATAACTATCCATATACCTTATTATTATTATTATTATTATTATTATTATTATTCTGTTCTGCTAAGATTCATAAATAGACAACTGACGATGTTGACATAGCCACAATCACTATAAAGGCAAACATGCTCGGATTCATAATTCTCTGAGCTCTTTCTACTCGAAAGGATGTGGATGATGAACCGACCGATTCACACGCTTTGTCGAATGCATTTGATTAACCTCAAAGATTCGCATCACAAGCCGAATATGTTCTTTTAACAAAAAGAAGGAATCATGACAGAGGTGTTTGTATCGTGATCGAGGCTTTTTAAAAAGAGAAAACAATACATGTAATGAGTGCTTGTTTGTTTGTTTCCTTTTTCTTTCAAATGTTTCTCACATACATTGTCAATGATTTTTTGTAACTTCTTGGTATTTTATACTAATGGGTAGATATTTTTCTCAGAAACATGTATACATAGCAATCTTTAAGCTTTGCGATTTTCACAAGGCCAGTAATGTGATTGTCTGTGGACACAAACAAACATAGTTTATAAATTTATTATATTGTACATCCATTCTAGATTCGTGTTGGAGAAGAATAGAATCATGGTAGGTGTCTCTTGACACGTCAACTGCATGGTGATATTATGTATATATCTATATCAGGCTGAACTTGCACTTTTCGTTATACGTTGATATGCTGCTCTAATGCTTGCTGGGCCAGCTCTTGGGGACTTAAAAAACCCCACATCACATGTACAGCATATAACATTTGGATTATACAAGCAGCTGCAACAATGTACGCCAATAATTCTAGTCGATTGTCTTTACACAATGCCTTTCTAGCTGAGAATAGAGGTCAACACAACTGTCATATAATTTGACAGACATGAGAACAATGCTCATCTTGAGCCCCCTCGCTCGATATTTCCCTCTCCGAATTACATGATCGAATAATTTAATACATCGTTGTGTATTGCTTGTAAATGTAACAAATCAAAATTGTGACAGATTTTTATCTAATGCAAGGAGTTTTGTTTTGGGAATAAAAATGCTCGACTTGAGCCTTAGAATAGATACTGATGTCATCTAAATAGACAATGGCAAATGTGCCCAAACAAATTATAAGTTCAAATACTGTGGTACTCCGAAGAAGACCTCCGCCTTCACGAAGGTGTAATAAAATTTTGAGTATCCTGTAATTAGTAGTAGGTTTGTAAAGATTAATTTGTCATTACCATGTACTGCAAATGAGTATCCTGTCGATATAGCCTTGGGGCAGATAGGCTGATTGAAATCTTGTGGCAGATAGGTTGATTGATAGAGGGCTGAAACTTCACTATCAACTTAGACAGGGTAATTGGCATTGTGTTGGAAATTGGCTTTTTAGCCATGATTTGGGCATAAAACAGTATTGTTGCTCCCAAGGACCTTCTGGTTTAGGATTGAAATTGCAATGGATGCATAGACCTGTGGATTCATATTGAATTCGTTTTTGAACCACCAAGCATCTTCTCTTTAAGGAAGACTACAGACACAGCATTCAATCATGTGTGTGAATACCATGTAGCAATTGTGCGCAACCTAGAAACATTCCCTTCATTGACTTTGAATGTTTCTGTCTCAGATCTCTAAATACATGGGGCATAAGCTTCAACTCCCTCTAGTGCTCATAAGTAGGCTTCTTTTCCAACTGTATTGTAGCTCCTTGGACAAGGAAGAGAGCTGAACAAATTATGTACCATTTCTCACCAAAATGACTTGTAGATTTGCATGTGCCAGCATACACACAACCCAAGTTGTTTGTCCAACCAAGATACGCCCAATCTTGAATGGCTCTACTCATCAGCACCATCCTAAATGAGAATATATGGAGTTAATCCATTGCTCAACGGATCCTCCAATCCCAACAAAATGATGAAGCTGTTGAATTACCTGACATTATTCATTTAAGGGTCTTTAGTTACCCCCCTTTCCCCATTCCTATGGCTGCTAACTATACCTCAGACATTTCAAAAAGACCTACTCAATACATGGTTTTCGAGGTCTACAAACAAAACCTTCCCATGTGATGAGTTGCCGAGAAATGTCAGTAAGTAGGGCTTGGCTTCTCTAGATTTTCACATGGTCACAAATCCAAGAAGGACAAGGTGGAATCTAATCCCGCTTTTGATTGTGCCTTCATTCCTGCCTCAACATATGAGCCAGGCTTACTTGGCATGATGCAACCTCTCGATGATGCAACATACTTCAAGACGTGAAGCTTTTACAGGCACTTCAAGTGGATATAGTGCTGCCCTCATTGCCTCTTGCATCATCGACAAGGTCTCTCTTGGGGATCTTTGACGCTGGCGGATAGTTCTATGAACACCAGTTGATAGAGAACATTGTCCATCTAGCTTAGCCCACTAGTAGAAGAGTATTTGTTAGACCAAGCACCTGATACGCTGCTTCTAAGAAAAACGTACATTAACACAAGTATGATTCCGCCAGTATAACATGGATGGAGATTGCCCAACATACCATTCCAAGCCGTTAGGTCTTTTCGGGTTGTGAACTCTTTGTTGAAATGAAATGGCACTCATCTGTCTGCCACATGCAACGAGGTAACCTTCAGGGGCATCTATCCAGACTTGCCTGATTCTGATTTTGGACTCTAACATGCCTGACTTTGATTTTGGATTCTTTGGTCTCTCATATGAAGTGACCCTTGTGATGATAATCCAAAGCACTGTATGTATTTCAATCAGTAGCGTTCACTTCTTCGCCTACATGGTCCAGTATTTCAACCAGTATTTCACTCTTCTGAGTTTCATGCATACACGGTCCGCTTCTTCACCTTGTGCCCATCCACCCACCCACGGGCCTTCGAAGAGCGAACACCTTCATGTTAATAGAGCTTCTAAAATGCCCTAAAATTGCTGCTTAGGAGAGCTTGCACCAAGCATCATCAGGACAGAAGGCATAGCTCAGCAAGCTGAAATGTTGCACAGCCAAGATCATCGCATCTTCTGGACTTTTGAGCTCCTCTGCGTGGATAGATGCTCTCTCCAACTCAAAGCATCCGAGCTGAGGCCTTCCTTCCATTTGCTCGAAAATCTCTCAACCCTCTAAACCTTTCCTTTTTTGCAATCCGATCTGTGCCGTTCTTGAGAGAGCGAGGTTCTTCCCACCAGGCTTTCAGGAAAACCCTAAAACACCGAGTCCGGAGGCGAGTCATCTTAAGGATTGAGGATTTTCTCTGATCTACGATCTCCCCAAAGAGGGACCCAGGTGTTCAGAAGCTCTGCACTGTCGTTGCAGTGTGGGCAAGCATCAGAGCAGAGCGATGGAGGTCAACAGCTAACTGCCAGCATGAATCAATGGAGCAGAACCCCCAAAACAACACTGAAAGAGTTTGTCTTAACTTAACCCCCTAAACAAAGAAGAGAAAAAACTTGACCTTTGAAGTGAAGAGTGTGTAGAATCGGATCAAGGAAAAAACTATCATCGATCGGTCGATTTCTTTGTTCGTCAACAAAAGAACTGTGATGAATCGATGATGTCGATGGCGTGCTTGTGTTTCGGTAAGGCTTCTTCATCCATCATGCCGATGATGCATGGCGTCGCCGATCTGATTTGCATCTGAAAATCAGACCTTTTTGCCGTTCGTCCTGCAAATGCGGACGGATCCAGCAACTAACTGGTATCGCGACTGTGCCTCGATCGGTGAATCGAAACGCTTGGGGGCAGAGGTGTGATTTCGAACTTTGGGATTCCGTTTCTACTATCAGGTCGGGCATGCGTACTCAAAAAAGAGTCGGCGGGCGTTCGTTCCTTCCTTTGATCAGAAACTGGCCTTTGCGGGATCGTTGCTTTTTCACTGCTGTTAGGTCGGTTCGTGCATTGTATTGTATCGGAACTCAACGCGAGAGACCCCCAGGAAAAGGCAGATCGAGCACTGAATGCCCGAGTCGGCCGAACTGAAGAGGCAGAGGAGCTCGAACGCCACAGTCTTTTTCGGAGCATGCATTCATCATCGAATTGTTGCTTTCACAGCCTCTCGACGGGGTAAAGCGATGGGGAAAAACACACACACACACACACACACAATATGGAAGCCGACATATAAATCTGCAACAGACTGAGGTAAAAATTATAGCTTTCAAATGGAGGCTTGTTCTGATCTGTGGAAAACCCGTCTCGTGATCCGATTAACTTTACGGATCATGCACGTAACAAAGCATCATCGGCAACGATGCAGAGCGAGCGATGGATCGATCGATCGATGATCGATTTGGGCAATGAAACAGGTCAGGGTTAGGTGATCAGACAAGAACACTGTGTCTTCTCTGTGAGGAGTCAAATCAAAATGAGAAGCACAAGAAGAAAGAAGAAGAAAGAAGAAGAAACGGAAGAAAACGCAACCTGAAAAAAAAGAGGTGGGGAAAAAAAGAAAAGAAAAGAAAAAAGGAAAAAAGAGAAACGCAGGTGGAAAAATAGAAACGAAAGGAGAAAAAAGGAAAAAAGAGAAACGCGGGTGGGAAAATAGAAAAGAAAAGAGAAAAAAGGAAAAAAGAGAAACGCAGGTGGAAAAATAGAGGAAGAAAAAAGAGAAAAGAGAAAATGAATAATAAACAAACAAGCAAACAGAAAAAAGGGGGAAATTAAAAAAAGGGGGAAATTAAAGAAAAAGGGGGGGAAATTTTAAAAAAGGGGAAAATTAAAAAAAAGGAGGAAAATCAAATTAAGAAAAAGGAGGAAAATCAAATTAAAAAAAAGGGGGCAGAAATGAAAAAACGCAAAACAATGTCACGACGACGACGTTTCCTTTTTATTTTCTTCCCTTTTCTTTTTCCTCTTTTTTCCTTTTTTCCGGAATTTTAAAAAAGCGCAGAAATGGAATTTTCGAGCCGCTTTTTCCTTATTTTCCCCCTTTTTTCCTTCCTATTTGTTTTTTGCCCTTTCTATTATTTTGTAATTTCGTATAAATAGGGGGAAAGCAAGAAAAGCATTCTCCTTCGTCTTCCCTTCCCCTGTTCTCTGTTCTTCTTCTTCCTTGCTATTTCCATCGCTCTGCGTTTTCTGCATCGCCGTCTCCTCGCCGCTTCTGCTTCCTGCTTCGCCCAGATCTTTTGCTGCGGGAGCTCTCCTGCTCCTCCCCCCCCCCCATTTCGTCTGCTTCCCTTCGCCGTCGCCTCGTCCGCGCATTCCTCATTCGCTCGGGCGCTGCTGAAAACCCCTGTCCAGAGAAAAACCCTAACCAGAAACCCTAACCAGAGCACCGTGCCCCGCTGAAGACCGCAAGCGGAAGGGAAAAGGAGTCCAGCAGCAGGAGGTCTAGGAGGAGGACTAGGAGGAGCAGGAGAAGGTAGCCTGAATTCGCAGAAACGCCCCTGCGGAGCAGAAGAAACCTCCTTTTGCGCCGCTCTTTGCTTGCACAGGCTTGGCGAGGACACGAACACAATCGACCTCCTTTGTTCTGGTAATTAGGTCTAGAATTTGACTTGTTCTTTGTCTTGTCTCCTTTTTCTTGTTCTATTTCCTCCCCCCCCCCCTCTGCAGGAAAGAAAGCACACAGGCAGTCTATCCTCTGTTTTCCCTTTTGCTCTTTTTGTTTGTGCTTTCTTCCCCCATCCCTTTGCATTCTACTCACTCTCTCTGTCTTGTCGGTGCCCCCTCCGCGAAGGTACATGCTCTCCTGCTGTGTTCTCCTCGCGCTTGCAAGTTTGTGCCCTGCCGAGGGCTCTGCTTTTTCGAAGGTTGAGGAAGCGGCCGCAGCTCCGGAGATGTTGAGGCCGGACCATTTTGGCATGATGAGATCGGATGGCCTCGATTCGCCCTCGTTCCTTCGCTCCGATGGCCCCGATGCGCTAACCTCCCCCTACTTCCAAGAAGAGCAGGAGAATGAAGGGGACGACGACGACGAGGAGGAAGAAGACGAAGAAGGGCGAGAGCTCGGAGAGGAGGAGGAGATGGAGCACTTGCTGATTCCTGCTTGCGTGCTTGGGCCTGAGCTCCTTCAAAGATTTCGATCTGTGAATCCTCATTGGCGCCCCAAAGATTCTTGGAGGAATGCTCCGGAAAGCACTAGAAAGCAGAAACAGAGCTGCGTCATGTGCTACAGGAGCATTCAACAAGGTAAGTGCACATCCAGTCCTGTCCTCTTAAAATAAATGTCTTTTCATTTAGTTCCATCCTGTGAATACAAATGTATGATCGTCTGGCAGAGGAAAAGAAGCGTGCATTGTTATAAAGCTTATCCATTTGTAATCCGGATACGTCGTCTTTCAATCAAACTGTGCATTTATGAAAGCGTTTCCCTGTTTTGCCGCAGATATTGTCCCTCAATCGATGGAGAACTCGGTGATGATGATGAAGCCGTCCCACCTTCGTTCGATGAAGGCAACCCCCCCAATGGAAGTCCTGTCGAACCCATCGCTGACAAAGGCTCCGCAACTTAGAGCAAATCCTCAAGTTACTGATCCCCATGTTATACTATCTGATAACAACTCAGCATTGCCTTCCATTGGGGGCCAACCGATGAAGCCAAACACAAGAGAAGAGTACCAGACAGGACGAAGTGTGGCAACTACTACACAACAGCAACAACAAATCATGAGGAAAGCTGCTTCGGATAGGGTCCACAACTCTCCACGGTTTAAGAGCTCAGGGCTTGCATTGATTCAATCTCGGGCAGGTGAATCTGCTGGCCTTGACAACAACATTGTGAGCTCTTCTGACGAGGCCTCGGACGATGTGCTGGCTCGACCTCGGGTTGATGATATCCCACCTGTCCCTATGAAGCCAGGAACAGCGGCCCCCGTAAAACCCTCCAAGTCATATGTTACCAATAGTTCCCTCAAGTTTGATGATCAGATCATGATTGATAACCAAGCCATGTTTGATTCCATTGTGGCCACCCGCAAGCTTCCAGAAGGCGTCAGCCTTGCCACGATTGACGAGCGTATTTTGAAGAAACTGCTTTGCCACTTCAAGAACTACTCTCCTCCATGCCCGCATTGCAATAGCAACGCATTTGTGAAGTTCAGATACTTCAACAATATGAGCAAATCAGCGCTGCTGCAGCCACGGTACTCTTGTAAGAACCCGGAAACTTGCTTGATAATACAAGAAAAGACGGGGAAACCCGGGAGCAGGGATTTTACACTGCAGAAGCCGAAAGATGCCGAGAATTATGAAGGAAGCCAAGATCCATCGCAAAGCTTGGCAGCTAAAGGTGCCCTGGCAGAAGGTTCTCAAGAGAAGAAAGGAACGAGGCAACCGCAAATGATCGCACGCATTGGAAGCAAAAGATCGCACCATGAATTGAGCTCAGGTGCTCTCACTTCAAGCCATATAGCTAAGCTACCTAATACAACTCTTTCCTTGCAGTCCCTCACTGGTCTAGGGCCTGGGATACATACCTCTGCTAGCCATAGCCTGAGAATAGCTGATTCGTTTCAGGCTAGGTATTTGCTTCAAGCACCAAAGGCTATTGAAGATTCAAATAGCTCTTCTAATGCCACCCAAAATGCAAGTGATGGTCACTTGAATGTAGACCTGAAATGTGGCCCAGAAAACTGTGAGGGAAGGGTTATCGTCCAGCCAGTCAGTTTACAATCTCTTACTCCGATTGAATCCAGTATGGTGGATCCATCCAAAGGCAAAATTGCCGAGCTCAATATCCGCATGTTCATAGACCTCTCCAATACATCTTCATGTTGATATTAGTATGTTACTTATATAGCCAGCCCAGCTACCCAACGTCTTTCTAAGTTATAGCTATTGTAGAAGGTTTTGTTCTCGGTAGCATTCCAGTGTGTAACCTTTTCTTTTTGTTGTTACAACATGCATAAAAAGCATTCAATATTTTTGCATCTAAAGCCTTGTCTTGATACAAAAAGAATCGTATTTGCCTTTTGTGTGTGGATGTAAATGGCCGAGTGGTTCACAGGATCCGAGGAAGAAGGATAATTGTTCTCTATATGCGGCCGAATGTAATTCTGAGAAATTGTTGATCGTGCAAAGGTGATGAATGAATAAAGCAAACACAAGAAAAACTGTGTGCATTTCCTTGATTTTTTCTGAGTTTGCATGTATGAAAGGATAGGCGTGTACACAAATGGTAAGGTAAGATTCAAATCTTTCTTTCTTCTTCTTCTGTTAATTGTTGTAAGCTGTTGTGTGTAGAGCTAAGGTGTGACACCTTAGTGGCTTGTTGAAGTCGTGAGTTATTCATGAAAAGGATCAGTCCTGATGATCTGGCCTAATAGTCATGTTAATTCTTTTGTGAACAGTATAATACAGTTCTTTTTGAAATTAGTATCAGAAGACAACAAAGATCATTGGGATGTTTGTGCAGCATTTCAATGAGTAAGTATATTTCTCATTCCTGCTTCTCGCATCACTATTCAAAGTTATCAAAGTTTTATTGAGATATTTGTGTAGCACTTATCAAGGACTTAACAACATTCATCCATGCTTCTGAAATTCACTAGTGCTAGATGAGTCTTTGATTTCAAGTCTACTAGCATGATAATCAATATTTTGATGGCTTGACAGGGTAAAAAGAGCCCATGTCTTTTTAAAAGTGCCCAACATGTATTGCCTCAATAACAAGTTATCTTCATCCCCAAGCAAAGTCATCGAGTCTCTTCCTCTAACCAAATAAGCTAGCGGGACGAACAGTTTTGATTTTGGCATGAATAATAAAGCTGATTTTTTGCTGAAACAAAACAATCAATACATTTAATTCATAATATCACGGTGAAGCTTGGTTTTAGCATGAATAATAATGCCGCTTTTTGTGCTGAAACAAAACAATCAATACATTTTGTTGATAATATCATGGTGGAGCTTGGTTTTGGCATGAATAATAATGCTGATTTTTGTGCTGAAACAAAACAATCAATACATTCCATTCGTACTATCATGGTGATTCCATCATTCAGGTTGATTTCAATCTAGTTCATTCAAAATATGGCAAATTTGTAGTCTACCTCAAGTATCAACGAGAGATATGACGGAGTAAGTTTGAGCAGGTTTCGCTCAATGTTGTATGTAAAACATAAGGTATGCATACACTGATTAAGAGATCATGTGTACCAAGCATTCCTTTGTTCTAGGAGATGAGGAGCATTTTAATCCAGTTTATTCTCTTTTAAACTTCAGAGAGTATGTGCGCTAAGCTAGTTGAATTCTCTTCAATTAAGGTATTATTCTAAGAAGATCTTGCAACCTAAAACCCTCCATACTTCATGAGATTTGATGGTGAGCTACTGTATCGGTTTCCTCAATGTATGGTTGGGCGAGTTTCAAATACAATGTACATCATTCTCTGACATTATTCTATCTCCAAATCTATGCTTGATTCTTTAATTCGTCAACATAGTACATCTATGCAAATATCGCGTTCCACTTCCATTTTCTCGCCGTATTTTTTGATGAATGTTTAGTTTTAGTATTGTGGCAATACGGCCTGACTACGGGTTCGAAGGATCATCAAACCAATGCCAAAGATCCTCATCGGGATGCAACTAAATAATACAACTAACACAAATTCCATGCCGGCTACTTGGCGCTTTGCGTTTTGCAAGGCATGTCGTTGCCATATTTCCTCAATTGTGCTCAATAACGTCGGAAGCACACAATGTGAAGTTCGAGCCGAAAGGTGTCAAATAAAATTGCACAATACCGAAGGACTTGTAAATAGGTCGTGAGCTCGATTCCGATGTCTATTCTGGACGAACCGAGAACTAGGAGCATAGAAGAAGACCATGGAAATGTAAGATTGGTTTTGCTGTTTTTTCAGATTGATTGGACTGAGAAATACTCTAGTCAAGTTTCTCTCTTTAGGATTTTGTGGAAATCTGGTCTGAAATCCTTCAGAAAGACGGACAGATGTTGTACTCTGTTTTGCCCTTTTTACTTGCACTGCTGGGAAGCTATGGCCACGATGAATCGTGAGTGTTTCTAATGTTATGCTATGTGGCGTATTGTCCTCAGACACAGGACTTCGGGGCTCTCCCTTTCCGTTGAAACTTCTTTTTAGGAGGTAAGAGACCAAATGTGATCCTTCTTTTTAGGGTTGAATGATGGAAAATGGCATATGTATGTGCACACGGTTGAATGATGGAAAATGGTGTACTTCGCACAGGGTTGAATGATGGAAAATGGTATATTGTGCACAGGGTTGAATGATGGAAAATGGTATATTTTGCACAGGGTTGAACGATGAAAAATGGTATATTGTGCACAGGGTTGAATGATAGAAAATGGTATATTGTGCACAGGGTTGAATGATGAAAAATGGTATATTCTGCACAGGGTTGAATGATGGAAAATGGTATATTTTGCACAGGGTTGAATGATGAAAAATGGTATATTGTGCACAGACGCATTCTTCCTTGTTTAGTTTTTTTTTGTGATTTAGACTCTGGTGGGGTTTATCATATGAACTCTGATGAATCACCCCCTTCCGTTTAATGCTACATAGGGCCATGCCTTGTAACAATAGGAATCAAGTGTTCATAGCTTACCATTCTATCAACTTTGCATAATGAACTGTTGTTGATTCTCTCACTGAGAAGCGTATGACAAACCTTGATAGCTTTCTGAACTGGAATCGGCAAGAAGTTATGATATCCCCAGTTCCAACAAATCACCCAATCCTTTGAGACATCGTCAATCAAGTGTTATAACCCTAACCCTGAACCTTGGTTTTCGGCAAACTGGAGCAGGGTAACCCTCCCCTTTGTGCTGTAATGACTATTTAGAAATAAAATAGAAGAGTCTTGAAACAGTGAAAACCCCAAACGTTTGAGGGAATGAATCGAAAGAGCAACAAAAAAGAAGTGCAGATCACAAGATGGATCCAGAATGCAATACTCTCTTATTCTTGAGAATGCCATACTCACATTAATAGGTTAGGGTTGAAACTTGATGAAATGGTATAGTTCCTCCAGGATACAGCAAGACATTTTCAGAAGGGACATAATAACTGTCAAATTCAAGTATGGCGAGTTTAAGGAATACCATGGCACAGGAAATAACATGGAAGATATCACCCTTATCACATCACTCAAAGATTGTGCCGAGAAAAAAGATATTCATGTAGGATCTAGATTACATGCTCATATTTTGAAGAGAGGCTTACTTCAGAACAGCCCTTACCTAGCCAGCACTTTGATCAGCATGTATTCAAGATGTGGAATGAATGCAAAAGCACAACATGTGCTAGAGGAGATTCCTTACCGGGATACAATCTCCTGGAATTCCCTTATAGTTGGTTATTCTCAACAAGGAAAAAGTCATGAAGCATTCAATTGTTTCGAACAGATGCAATGTGAGGGCCTCCTCCCAGATGTGGTCACTTTCACATGTATTCTTAAAGCTTGTGGTGACATCGGAAACATTGAAAAAGGCAAACAAATTCATAGGGTGATTGTCAATAAGGGGACCCTTAAGAATGATATAGTCCTTGGCACTGTGTTGGTGGATATGTATGTTAAGTGTGGCCTGATGCCCGAAGCAAGACAGGTTCTTGAAGATCTTCCTGTTGGAGATGTGATCCCATGGTCCATACTAATTTCGGGATATGCTGAACAAGGGCAAGGTTATGAAGCACTTGATTGTTTTGAAAAGATGCAGAAGAATGGTCTCTCTCCTGATGTGGTCACTTTCACGTGTGCCTTGAAGGCCTGTTCGACTGTTGGAGCATTAGAAAAGGGTGAACATATCTACAATGAAATTGTTAATCGTGGTCTTTTGAAGAAGGACATTGTGCTTGGAACTGCCGTGGTGGATATGTATGCCAAATGTGGCATGCTCAAGAAAGCTCGACAATCCCTTTTGGAGCTTCCTATTCGAGATGTAGTCTCATGGTCTGCATTGATTGCAGGGTACACTGAACAGGGACAGTGTGAAGAAGCATTTAACTGTTTCGATCAGATGCAAAATGAGGGCATATTACCAGATGTTATCACGTTTATTTCTTTGTTGAAAGCTTGTGGCAGCACAAGAGCTATAGACAAGGGCAAACAAATTCATGATGAGATTGTGCGAAGAGGATTTCTGGGTGACAATATCATCCTTGGCAATGCATTGGTGGACATGTATGCCAAATGTGGTATGCTTACAAAGGCAGAAGATGTCCTTATGGAGCTTCGTTTGCATCATGTAGTTTCATGGAATGCACTTATTTCAGGGTATGCACAATGTGGACAAGGTTATAAGGCGTTGGACCTCTTTGAAAGGATGCGCAATGAAAGCCTCTTTCCAGATACAATCACCTTGGTTTGTGTCTTGAAGGCCTGTGGAGGTAAAGGTGCCATAGACAGAGGCAAACAAATTCATGGTTGTTGTGGCTTTCTTGCCGAAGATATACTGTTGGGAAATGCGCTGATTGATATGTACGTCAAGTGTGGTCTTTGTGAAAAGGCAGGGGAAGTGCTTCAGGAACTTGTTCTGCGGGATGTAATCACTTGGAACACACTCACTGCTGGACATGTCCACAGAAGGAAAGGTATTGATGCTCTATACTGTTTTGAAAGGATGCAACATGAGAGCATTTGTCCTGATGTGATAACCTTTGTTTGCATTCTGAAGGCATGTGGCAATGCTGGAATGATAGCAAAGGGCATGCAAATTCATGGCAGGATTAATGGGGGTTTTCTGGCGGCAGATATTCTGATTGGTAACGCTTTGATGGGTATGTATGCGGGATTCAATATGCTTGGAAGAGCAAAACAAGTTCTGAAAGAGCTTCCTGTCCGGGATGTAATTTCTTGGTCTGCATTGATTGCAGAATATGCGCAGCAGGGGCAAGGTGAGAAAGCATTGATCTATTTTGAAGAAATGCAAAGTGAGGGACTCTCTCCAGATGGAATTACTTTCACTTCAATCTTGAAGGCATGCGGCAGCATTAGAGCTGTTGAAACAGGGGAAAAAATCCACAAAGTAATTTTGAGTATGGGCTTTTTGGACAAGGACATTGTACTTGGGAATGCATTGGTAGATTTCTATATCAAGTGTGGTATGCCTGCAAAAGCACACGAAGTATTCCATGAAATTCCTTCCCGAAATGTAGCCTCTTGGAATACAATAATTGCAGCGCATGCTCAACAAGGGCAAGGCCATGAAGCACTAAACTGTTTTGAAAAAATGCTAAGTGAGGAGCAGACTCCAGATGAAATCACCATAATTTGCATCTTGAAAGCATGTGGCAGTACAGGTGCTGTAGCAAAAGGTAAAGAAATTCATGATAAGCTAATAAGTAGTGGCTTATTGGAGAAGCATCCTATGCTTGGTAATGCTCTTGTAGACATGTATGCTAAATGTGGGCATATTATTCCAGCACGAGAAGTACACGAAGAGCTTTCTGTACGTGACTTGACCTGCTGGAATGCGCTTATCACAGGGTTTTCTCAGCAAGGCCAAGGTCGTGAGGCACTAAGTTCTTTAGAACAGATGCAAAATGATGGCCTCTCTCCAAATGGGATCACATTCTTAAGTGTTCTTAGTGCTTGTAGCCACAATGGACTTGTGGAAGAATCCCAAATGCTTTTTGAAAGCATGCGAACAAAATATGGTCTAACTCCTGGTGTAGAACATCACAATTGCTTGATAACGGCTTTGGGATGTGCTGGGAAATTTGATCATGCAATGTCAGTGATCAAGGCAATGCCATCTTCTGATTGTCCTACAGTTTGGGTTGCACTATTGGCTGCATGTAGAAAATGGGGAAATCTGAAGCTGGGGATCCTTGTGTTTGACCAAGTAATACAACTAGACGATGGTTGTGCTTCAGCTTACATCCTCGTTGCTGGTCTCTTTGCATCTGCTGGTATGCAGAAGGACGCTGAAAAGGTTGAAATTATGAGGCAGAGATATTATGCCACACCAAAGATGCAGGGGAATGCAAGTGGAGATGGTCAATATTCTATTTGTGATACAAGACAGCCTTAAATTATTTGCATATACAAATGTTCTCAGATGAGACAGGTGGTTTGTATCTGCTTTAGCACGGTAGATGAAGATGTTCAGCTTGCAGAAGTCGACTGAGGAGATTCGACAGGCATGATCAGACAGAGGCATGATCGGACTCGATCAATATTCAGATTCCTCAACCCCATCACTGTATGAAAGCAAGCTAAATGAATGATGGGTTTTAAGCATTTAACTCTTTTGCCTACTTATCTTCCATCATGTGCCAAGAAGCAGATTGCAGGAGCAGAACATGAATTTGTATAGAAAAGTGTTTCAGAAAGGTCAATAATGAAGCAAGCTAGTTTTTTACTTGTGCAGGTAGCTTGGTTTGTTGATAACAGTGGCACTAACGGAAATCGAGTACATGGTAATTGGCCATAACAACTCTAGGACATTCTTGATATTCTTGCAGTCCATTTTGCCCTGCAGTGTACATCAATATTACATCGTTTTTTTTCAAATTTTCTTGGGGCTCCAAATAGAAAAATGTCAATCACGATGCTTTTCAACTATTTCTGGTAAATTTTGTTGATGCTTAGCAAAAACATGATTCATTAGCTGATATAAGTTTGAATTGATCCATTGCCCGCAGTTTTCTGTAACTCACTGATGATTTGATAACTGAATCCATGAACAACCTGGGTCTCCTCCCTACATTCACAAAACATGGATTAGTTTTTACCATATTGCCAATGAACAGAACTTCACAAAGGTAAGTTGCCCGTTCTTGAAAGCAGAACAATTTGGGGATACACAATATTATTTCGACATGTGCCATTTACATACGCGAGTAAAGCTGCAAAATTTTGGTATTGAATATCTCAAAGGTGTTTGCAGACTATAGCAGAAAAGTAGAGAATGCTTGAATGTGAATGGCAACAATTTCAGCAGTGAAATGAATTGAGAAAAAGGGCGCACATAAAGAGAGGATTGTCATACTAACTCCCAAACAATAAACAACGACAAATTCACAATGTGTTTGCTTGTTTTTTTTTTTATATTACATTGCATGAAAGATCTAAACCTTAAAAGCCTCTCTCCTCTCTGATATGTGTGCAAAGGAACACGATCCAAATTTGAGACACAAAAGGGATCGATCGCTATCTTCGGCCCAACTCATCTCCGCACGGCCCAAATAAGTACAGCCCCTCGTAGCTGTGGCATCATCATCATATGGAAGAGAAAATCCCGACTCGTAGAAGCTCTGATACCATCTTCTTCTAAAAAGGAAGAAGATAGATCCTTTTTCCCCTAACTACCATGGACTTGAGAGCCTGGTCCACCTCCTCCACGGTTACCGCCGCCAGAAGGGGCCATTTGGTACGAAGAAGACTGCACATACTGTTGCTGAGGGTACATGTAACTCGCAGGCGGCGGGCCCTGCGTCATATGCATTCCATTCGAAGAACCGCTCCCTTCTTTCCCAACAGACGCGATTTGCTCGCCCTTTCCGCCTGTGGTTCTCTCGCCCTCGAATTCTCGATACTTATGCAGATACAGCTTGAGCGGCTCGATGTAGTCTTCAAAGCCGAGCGTGCTCATCGCCCACAGGAGATCGTCCCCGTTCACCGTCTTCCTCTTCTCCCTCTGGCATTTGTCGGAGGCCTCGCCGGTGATGAAGCTGATGAACTCCGAGACGCATTCCTGAAGGGTCTCCTTCGCATCCTTCGATATCTTGGCATTGGCAGGTAGTGCTCTCTTCATGATGCGGCTAACATTGGCGATGGGCAGGAGGCGGTCTTGCTCTTTGATGCTGTCATGGCCTCCCCCGTGATGTCCACCCGAATCATCATCCGACTGATGGCTGTCTGGGCTACCTTGTCGGTAGCTACTTCCCGCCATCTCAATCTTCTATCTACAGGGCTGTTGCAACCACCCCCCCCCCCCCCCCCCCCCACAAGCCAGAAATACCAACACAAACCATGGCTTTTTATTTCAAAGTTTGGGGCGCGAGAAATGATCGCAAAACAGAAACAACAAGATCTAATGCCGCCTTCCCATTTTTGCTCTTTTTACATCTTCTATTTTTACCACCAACATCATGTTTCGAGAGGATATGCTGTGTCTATACAAATATCATGGATGGAATCATTGCGACATTTCTTACGCGACGAAATGATCTCCTTACAACGACAAGATGATTAGGAATTCTAGAAACAATCCATCAGGGCAGCTGCTACCCCCAGTTGGATGACGCCAAAATACACTATTGACATAGCTAAATGTTATAAACATCACCTATAACACCACTATAGCATGTGTAATGCTTCAAACCAACATAATGCAAAAGCTTGTAACCATAGTCCCAGAATACGATCTTTATCTTTTATTTTTACTCGTGATACTTCATTTGAACGAAAACATGAATTAGGAGCACTACAAACAATCCATTACAACAGCGTTGCCTCCATCGAATGACACCGAACTACCTACCCTATGGCATAACCGAAAACTTTAACACACTAACCCCAAAACACCATTATAGAAAGTCTAAGTTCTCAAACACCATATCACGAGACCCAGACCATAATCAATTCACCGCTAACTGCAACAAATTTTAAAACTTGAAGCATTAAGATTAAAACACCATTACAGGCTTGTGGAGTGCTCTAAGCTAATATATCACAAAGCCCAGACCTAAGCATATGAAACCATTATATGAAATTAAGTAAAAGCTATAAACTTTCAAACTGATCCAATGAAAGGGAAGTAGCATATTTACTCATGTTATTTGGGGTCACTCTTAGACGAAGGCAAACCACAAAACCTAAGCAGGCACCAATAAGAGTATCAAATCAATTAAGAAATCAACGGCATACCAGAGCCCAAGATAGAGAAATTGCAGGAGGTTCATACAAAAGAGCGTGTAAAACCTAAGTTAAAAGAGCAGGCCATAGAAACACCACTACAATAACTGAAAAAACAGTGTAATCCCCGGAAAATAAGCACTAGTCATCGAACCCAAAAACTAGTAAGAAAACAAACACATACCGGAAGTCCTACAAAATGATTCAAGCCAAGAGAAATAAAGAATCAAGGCATAACAGCTTGCAGAAACATAGTAGCCTAAGGAATGGGAGTTAAACAGTGAAGCTAGAAAAACCATCATACCTTAATGACTACCAAAACAGTGTCGAATCCTACACGGTAGAAACCAAAGTAGAACCCCAGAAGCTAGAGATGAACAAAGCAGACCAAAAAACCCCCTAATGAGTAGAAGCAAAACAGGATAAATAGTACATAGTAGAGAAGAGCTAGCAAGTTCAAACACTAGAAAAGAACAGAAAAAAAAAAAACAAATAGACTTTGGAAACTCCAAAAGACAGAGTAATATACTTCGAATCAGAGGGAAACAAGGTAAACCCCAGCAACTAGAAAGACTTCGGGAAACCCTAGAATTTAGAAAACAACAACAGCAGGCAAGAGGAATTAGAGAGCGATAGGGTGCACATTAGAACAAGAGAAAAACCCTAGAAAAGAAAGAAAGGGAAGGCGCAGTCTGCAGAGACAGGATTGAGGGGGGGGAGGGGGGGGCGAGAGGGATGTGGGGAAGACAAACCTGGATTGGGTTTATTGGGCGATTTCCAGATCTAAATCGGACGGTCCTCTGAAGAGCTCTGCAAAAATATTACAGTGCTGATGATGGTGATGATGATGACGGTGCTGCTGCTGATGATGACGGTGGTGATGGTGACGCTGGTGACGATGGTGCTGCTGATGATGATGATGGTGAGGATGATGATGGTGATGATGGTGAGGATGATGATGGTGATGGTGGGTCTGTACCCCTCCCATGGATTTGGATGGATGATGGGCGTTGATGCTGATGATGGTGGTGTGATGCTGATGCTGATGCTGATGATGTTGGTGATGCTTATGTTGATGTTGGTGATGCTTATGCTGATGCTGGTGATGGTGATGATGGCGGTGCTACTGATGGTGCTGATGATGGTGCTGCTGATGATGACAGTGCTACTGATGGTGCTGATGATGGTGCTGCTGATGATGGCGGTGCTACTGATGGCGGTGATCATGATGATGATGGTGGCGATGGTGGTAGTGAATGCTGGTGGTGGTGGTGATGCTGATGCTTGTGATGGTGATAGTCATGCTGGTGATGGTGATGATGGTGGTGCTGCGGATGGTGGTGATGTTGGTGATGATGATGATGGTGGCGGCGGTGGTAGTGGATGATGGTGGTGCTAGCGGATGATGGTGGTGCTAGCGATGGCGGTGATGATGGCGATGGTCGTGGTGTGATGGTGATGATGGTGATGGTGATGGTGGTGGTCGGTTGGTGATGATGGTGATTATGGTGATGGGGATGATGGTGGTGGTTTGTTGGTGATGATGGTGATTATGGTGATGGGGATGATGGTGGTGGTGCCGTTGCTGCTGACATACATAATGTTGACCTCACTTCCCATTCCAAGCACACATTGGTGGTGGTGATGATGATGATTGTGATGATGATGATGATGATGGTGATGATGGTGCTATTGGTGTTGTTGTTGATGATGATGCTGATGATGATGATGGTGACATGCTTATGTCGGACCTCGGTCTCCATTTCAACACCCCAGACATACATGAGCATATATACCATTTCCATCCATCCATCCATACATCCATACATCCATACATCCATACATCCATACATACATACATACATACATACATACACACACACAGACATGCATACATACACACACACACACATACATACATACATACATACGTTCGGTTCCAAGGTCTTGAAGCTTCTTGCCAGAAGTTCAAAGCACCTTCTTTTCAGACACGGTTTGGGGGCCGTTGCATCGGTCAAGCTTTAGCTATACAATTCTTGCTAGAGTTTGCAAAGCCTTCACTAACAAATGATGCTCCATGGTATCCGAAGATCGTTCGTTATGAAATCGGGTCAATCATCTATCTGGCCACATGTTCGAGTTCGACATGTCCCTTGTTGGGTCTTCTGTCCCCGATCCTAAGACACAACATGTTTCCCAGTTTTTTACAGTGTCGTTGCAGACATGTCTAACATGGCCTCTTTCTCTTCTGTTCTGATGCCTTGTGTGTGTGTGTGTGTGTGTAAAAAATAGAACTGTAAAAAAGGATCTGTAACAGAGGGCAACGATACGTCAGATGCACAGTGTCGCCGACAGGTAGCGGAACGGGGAAACTAGATCCTCTCTCGAATGAGTGGCAGAACACCCACTCGGCTTGCCCTCCGATCCTTATTATTATTATTATTTTGATTTCAGCTCCAATAATTAGCAGCAGATTCCCTGAATCGGAGCTTTTTTGTCATCGCCTCCGAAAGGGCAGCCTGACACATTCTCGATTGCATGTGTTCTGGAATAGTCTGATGATTAGAGCCCAACCCGAAGAGCTTTTCAGGAATGACTGTTAATCCTCACAAACTGCTCGGTGTGCCATTATAATGGATGTTTGCTGGAAGCTTCATATTATGGATATACTAATGACGATCGATATTATAGAGAAGATCAGAGAGAAGAGAGTGGATTGAGGGTGATTAACCACACCAACCACTCTCAAGTGAAGAACCAAAGACGAATTTAAGCACTCCTATACCACAAATAATTACCTCAAATTATATCTCGGAGGCTTACAAGTACGGATTTAATGATAGAGAGCCTAGCTTCACCAAGAAAGTCTTTATAGTATCTTAGGATGCCATAATAAAAGGAGGTGCATTCATACTTGTCCAATGATCGTATGGGTTTGTCTTAGTCCTATAATAACCAGTTTCTCACTTATCGTAACCTCAAACCATACAAACTAGCCTTATAAATTTATTCGTAAGGTTATGCCCATAACACTTTGAATAGGAATTAAAGGCATGTATTTGTATAGAGGCATCAGATCATTCATGTCGACGAATCCAACAGTAATAGCTTTGGGAATCCCTTTGTCTCTTCCACTCAAGAAATTCCAATGTACAAATGTCACATTCTGTGGACCGAAGGCGAGCAAAGTCATCATATGAGATCCATGGAAGGGCGATTCGATAGAGTCAGATCTCGTAAAGTAGAAAGAATCGGTTCGAGCCATCAGATCTCGAGTCGAATCAAACTGATCCAACGACGAACCTGCACAATTCACTCGGCGATCAACAAGTCGTCGATCTTTAGCTGTATTCGCAAAACATACATATCATTCGCTCTTCCAACTAACTCAACAGATCATCTTTCGGCCCATCTTGCATAAGGTCTTCCTATCTCTAGTCCAACATTGGGTTTCAACATATCCTCGAGCTGCTTTTAAGGGCTATCCAAAAATGGCCTTTCTACCAAGAGAGATTCAGAATCCTTGCCTAGGGTTCTTGCCCATCAAGATTCCACTATCACAACAACAATGGCAAATCTGTAGCAACAAACAATCTCACTGCTAGCTTCCCCACATCCAAATTCCAACCATTTCACTCAAATATAGACAGACATTATCATCATTTCCACTACTATACATAAACAGCTCTGTTTTGTTACCCAGAATTTCAAGTGCCTCATTGTTTGCACTCACAATGTAGGGTTTTATCTTTGCTTTGGCTCTTCACACCTCAGATTTTAAGAAGGCATCCAAAACTCTTCCACTAGCCCCCCTCAGAAGAAGAGTTATAGCTGAACACAAGTTGAAATTGTTTAGCAGCTTGCACTGAATGAGTTTTTGCAACATTATTTCGTCGTTCAAGCAAGGCATAAGCAATCCAGAATCGGAATGAATGTATAAAGAAATCAATGTAAAAGGGAAGAAAAACATAATATAATATGTAGCCTTGAATTCACCCAAACCAGTTCGAGAAAAGACCTTATTCATCCCAACAAAGCACTATTTGTTTGAAGTCCAGACCCTGGCTAAGAACCAGAATATAACACAAATGATTCTTGGCTTCTGCAAGAAAATATTCAGCCCAATCCAAGGTCTTATTTCCTTAGAATATCGTAGAAGACGTCTGGCTTTTTGCTCATAGAAGAGCATAAACGCTACATGAAAAAAGGGAGCATTTGATTCTTGATTTGTATACACTCAAAATCGTGAGAAACAAAAAGAGAAAAAACGTCGTAAGCTACTGACCTCAAATGCGAATGCCAACCGCAATAATGTGGCCTCACACCAGGGTTTTCCAATCAGTTGAAGCCCTATAGGCAGCCCATCTTTGTCGAAACCAACCTGCAAGCATACATGCAAATAGATCATTTATATGTCTTCTTTTGTACTTGCTATACTTCTAGACAAAGAGGAAATGCTTCAGCTCTTTTCTATATGGCGTGCTACGGATTAACTGTTACGCTCATATGCCCTATCTACCTATCTATGCACATATGCATGTGCATGTCTATATGTATATATATACATTTACTTCCATCTTGCGAACATTCGGGGCAGGATGGACAATGCACTTTTTCAGCTAATAGCTTGTACAGCAAAAGAAATTTGCAACACTATTATTATGCCCATTACAGGAGGACAAGCAGCTTACAGGAACTGTGATAGCTGGGAATCCGAGGAGATTTGGTGCCACAACAAATCGCATAAGGTTGCCTAGAAACAAAGTGAATAAAAGTAAAAAAGAAAGATACGTTATCTCCAAGAAAACCCCATCATGGAACTTGCTTAAAGATTTACAACAGCCAATTCTTTGCCTCTTCAATCTGAGAAAACAGAACAAAATCTTGAACTAGGGCTTTGATAAGAAAAAAACCAACCTGAGACTACCAAATTGCTTTCACCAAACTTCAACGCGCTCTGGGGAATCAACGGTGCAGTCATGCTACATTAACCAAAAACAATCCACCGTAAAACCGAAAGCTGTTTTCACTGTTTTTCTCTGAAACTATATACAAAGATAGAAGGGGAAAAGAGTTTGAAGAGAACTTTACAATGTCGTGGGTGTCACAATCACATCCACAGTCTTGAATGCTTCAAGATGGAAGAACATGGCTCTTCTTCTGTTAGTGGTAAGGACCAATGAAGTTTTCATGTGTTATGCACATCCCAGGAAAGGCAAAAGAACAAGAACAAGAAGATGATGATATGATGATGATGATGATGATGATGATGATGATGATAAGGATGGCAATGAAGATGACATGATGACAATGACGTCGGAAAGATGGAGTAGGGCTCATGGGAACAACAACAACGAAGATAATGCTGATGATGATGTGCCGATGATGCAGTTGATGCCGATGCTGGTGATGTTGTTGATGATGATGCACCAAGGATGATGACGATGGCAACAATGATGGTGACGAGGAAGAAAGAAGATGCAAAGTTACCGGAGACGCTGAGCTGCAACATAATCACGTGAAGTGAATGTCCTCCATATGGCAAGATTATTACGAATCTCATACGAGATTTTCTTCTTCCTGCGGCCCATCCAAACAAGGTGAACTCCTTTGAGGACGTATAGTACTAACCTAACGAAATGAGAAGTAAAGAAGGAAAAATTAACTCTTCAGAGAAGTAAACATTCGTAGCAGACGCAATCTCTGAACCGATGGTGGTTACGTGCGCTACAAGCATCTCCTGGAACTCGGGCAAGATTATCTCCTTCATCTGTTTCAAACAAAAAACATGCAACAAGGTCTCTGCCTGCATCATTATCCATCTCATTGTCTCACAGTACTTCCATGTATTGGCTTAATATGAAGGATTGTATACCCTCAAATATTCCCTACAAACGAGATTTAGAACCTCACACAAGCTTAGAGGAAAGAAAAAGCAGTGTGAACCTTGTTCCCATACTTCTCAATAAATTGCTTAAGAGCCCTTTCACATGCCTCCAGTACTTGCGGATTATCAACATCCTCAAACCACTGTCAGTGTTTCGAGAACAGGAAATAACTTAACACTACCGCAGATCACATTCAATCCAAATAAGAGTGGATAATTCTAATCAGCTTCACCTCCGAATACTTGCCAAAAGTGACAGAACCTATCACTTTGGCAATGTCTTTATCATCCAGCGAGCCTTCCAGAATCGGAAAGCTTGGAATATTCTGCCAAAAACAAAGATAAGAGCAGTTTACTGAGAATCTGTTCCTGCATGATGCTCATATACGGTAGTTAGTTGGCAGTTGGTTTTTGGAAGGTACCAAAGAGACAGCAACGTATGACAGTTACACATAACAAAAACTCAGGCATCCAACCATTATGAGCCCTTTTTCTGTGCTTGAACTCATTCTTAAAGTTGATCACGATAGTTTAATGACTTGTCTGTAATGACTCTAGGAATTCTGGACATACATCATCGACAAGATCTTAGGATTTTCAGTTTCTCAGGCATTCATGACATTTCTTGTTCTATTTTATGCTACCTCAGCCGTTTTCCCATATTTTATGCAGATGCCATTCATGCCGTATTTCAAGAAGCTTTAATGTTCTAAACATGGAATCATGTCTTTAAAGTTTTAGAATTTAGGGGTTAACAACAGTATGTATTTTGTCATTGCAAGAACTTAAAAATTGAAAGCAACCATAGAGCATGCATAAGTAAATAAAAAAGACTCACTGGTTTTGAGACTGTTACGTCATTTGGACGTGATCCTAGCATTGCGGCATATCTGCATAAACATTGGGAAGGTAAATAAAAAATACCCAGTTCATTAAGAGGTTGACCATGTGAAGAACCATCATCATAACGTGGTGAAGTTAACCCCATCATAACATTACTAGCAATGGGTAGATTCTAGGCAGAAGCAACTAGACATAAACAATCTAATGAAGAAGATACGATGTTACAGCCCGCTAGGAAAGGCATTGCCATTATGTAGGAAAGACCTGATCATCACAGCTCCAGTAACACATACGGATAGCTGTACAATGTTTAATAGGAGTTCTACATACTGCAGGTAGGTATACAAAGGTCCTTTGGCTCACATGACATGCTTTCAGTGGCTTAGTTCCATCAGAAAGTAAAAAGTGCCATAGTTGTGCAAACACAAAGAGTTTCAACAGTCTTGGTGAAAACAAAGGAAAGGATCGTATGCAATGAAGTTATAGCTTCTGTGCTTACACAAGGAGCAAATCCTCAACACTGCCAGCCATAGGAGATACCACTTCTACTGTCCACCCAAGTTCAAGTACCCTGCCAGAGCAAAACAAAACATGATCTAATGTTGGGGAAAGGAAAAATATGATAGAAAAGACATCAAATCTGAATCTACAAACCCTTCAGTGCTGGTTCGTCCATGTGTTGTTTTCAGTCCAACAATGCCACATAATGCTGAAGGTATCCGAACAGACCCTGACATCATAAAGTGGATGAATTCAGTTAATAGTGCAAAGATTCAGGCCTATTAGACTATCTATAATGATCATAAAAGTATGCTATGTACAGATGAAAATGGTATTTAGCTTAAACATACCTCCTCCATCAGTCCCTAGAGCAGCAGGACAGAGTCCACATGCAACCAAAGCAGCTGATCCAGCAGAAGAACCTCCTGTATACCTCTTTGTATCATGGGGATTTCTCACTGTCCTGGTGGATGTTTTCAGGTAAAATCATTCTGCTAATACCGGGACATCCAAATCATATAAATTTAAAAAAGCTTACTGAGCTTATTTAAATAGATATCCTACCCATAATGCGGATTGCTCCCTGTAGTCCCTGATCCAAGTTCGTGTTGATTTGTCTTGCCAATAAAAATGACCCCACACTCTCTGAGCCTTGCAACACAAACGGCATCCTTTTTCACCTCCCTAACATTGTGAAACCATGTAGTTCCACCTGCTCAAATTTTGGACAAAGAGCTGATATCATTCTGTTTTATTTGCTGATTCTAAAGAATCCATCTCATCAATGGAATTGTATCATAGAAAAGTGAGTATTTGTACCTCGAGTATCATATGGCAGACAGTCTATTTCATCTTTAACAGCCATAAAGATTCCATCTAGTATAGATAAGGGCTTTCCTGTGCAAATTTAAAATTGAATATTCAATCGGAGTGATGAGGACTGCTAGATTTATAGTTACTCTGCCAAAATAACATGCTCAACCTTCTGAAAAACGGTGTGACGACTCAACAGCTTGCTTTCTGACGACATCAGCATTGAAGGAAATGAATAAAGACATGGGAACTTTCCTGTTTTGTGAATCTGCTATTGCTGTAATAAGGCACTCTGCAACCTGAAATCCATACAGAATAGGTAGATTTAGATCTACATTTACTAGAACCCCTAGTTTCAGCACTGGAAATGGGTTTAATGAGCTGACATCTGATGGTGTAATAGTTCCACATCGGTATGCATCAGCATAATCCCGGATACGCCAGTACCGGAAAGGTGCATCTATGTTCTCTTTACTTTGATATCTGGGAAGACATTCCAAGGCTAGATTCACCCTAGATATGGGCGAGCTTGTCTCATCTATAGCTTTTACACCTGCTTCAATGTCTGCATACCAGAAAGGGAAAAGGTTTTTTATGTAATATTCATGTCATTAACAGACATAACAATACTTATTACACAAACGATATAACGCGATAATCTTCATGCACAGCCCTTAAACATAAGAAATCATACATATAACCAAGTTCGACATCACATATCCATACCACACGACTTCCGCACACACAACTATTCTTTTCAAGGAATAATTATATATTCACATGCATTCTTGCCTTGATCTGGGAATTGAGGAACAAACATTGGCGATTCAGGAATAACAGCCTCAGAAAGAAACTGTAGGCAATATTAGGATATTCAGAATAAAAAATTCAAAGGGTTGTGGACAAATAAAAGAATGTCACAGATTTGCAAGAGGACATGAAAATGGATTAATAAGAAAACTACCTGTATGAATCTGTTCTTGCGAAGCATGCTTGAAATAATCCACTTGCCAACAAGATTGCTTTCAATGAAAAAAGTTGCCAACTTCAGAGCATACCCTGCTACATGTGGAGCTGAAAAAACAAGGACTAGACATTAGTAAACCAACAAAGACACTTTATCCAGATACGATTTTACCCAAAAACCAATCTTTAGAACTTGATCACAACGCGAAAATATGCTTGCATGCCTTTTGTCATATCATGCATCTAGAATAAAACCAGAGAATTTTTAAAATTTTAGTTCCGCTTCCATCATCTCTTCACCTCCTCAGTTCATTTTTCAATTACTATTTATACATCAAAATCTTCAGTCAGTGTTATGCCAAATATCCGATTTCTAAATATCTCTATCAAAGAAATTATTTACATGATTGATTTGTTTTACAATCAATCGTATGTTTCACGGAATCAATGGCAAATCCAGTTTATGGAAATAGAACTTGTTAAAGTTTTAAGATATCTCAAAAACCTTTGTGGACAAAGATAGGGTACAAACTCACCTTGTAAACTTTGCGAGGGATACTTTACAGTATCAATTTTAACCTCCTCCACAGGGATCATCTCCTTCCGTTCCATCTCTGCAAATCAAACTACAGGACCTCAAAATGCAACATTTTTCTAATCAACAGGAAACATTCATTAATCCTTTTTGGAAAATTTAACTAAAGAACTTGGAAGCTTGATTTGCTATGCCTAGCTGCCTACTAAAATAACGAACACTCGTCCCCAGCTCTCATACACAGTGACGAAATGTATTGCTTTCTCAATACTTTCCGCTCTGATCTAAAGAGCATCCTCTTCCAACACTTCATTTCGCATCTTACATACTATATTATTGTAAAAGTTGAAATGGCCGACCTCACCTACAGACTAGATCTACGTTATTTGAAATTTATAGGCTCCACATAAATCCTCTCGCAGAAACATCAGAATCCTTGTATGTCTTAATATCTCTCTGAAGAATGCATAGAGGATTCACATATTACTCGTCAACTATCATAGAACAAGAGGATCGAACAAATATAAATACATGGAACCACAAAACTTAGCGATGTCATACATGGAAAGAAAAGAAGTTATATTATTTTGCGATCTGCAGGTGAATACTCAACATGGGAAGTAGGTACGTGGGTGTGACAATTGCATAGAGATTTACATATGACTATGAAATTGTCAGAGAAAAAGGATTGACCAGACAAAAATGCATGGAATCTTCGCAACAAAACCTCATCAGTTCCAGTTTTTTTTTGCCAAATCTGGAGTACAAAAAACTTGGGTCATGTTATTCTAGATCTGCAGGTGGAACAATCAACATGGGAAGTGACCAGCCACAAAACATGTCGGCTTGAGATCTCCGAGTTCGTGGAAAGCAACGCAACAAATTCATGGAGCCTAGTAAAAGAAGCTTGGGAGGGAGAGGGGAGAGGTGGGCACCTCAGGTGACAGTGGGATGGCGACTCTGCAGATCCAGGAGAAGGGAGGGAGCTCTGTGGAGCTAGCAAAGGGGGAACAATGCCCAAGGGAGGTTGGGCAAGCTAGCATTCATTCATTGGCATGTGATAGTAGGTGGGGTTTGTGATGAAAAACATCACACTTTGACTCAAAACAATGTCAGATGTTCATGCATATAAATATTCTGATCTACGATTAGACAACTCACGACTCAACTTGAATCCATGATGCTGTCGGTGTAAATGCAGGTCGCAGATAAGGTTAGCTATGCGTTCAATGTTCTTGGTAAAAAGAAGTCTGTAAGCTTGTGATCAACATAGCATGTCTGGAACATCACATAAAGAGCAGAAACAGAATTGGCACAAGTTACAGCATTGTTTAATCTCCATGGTTGCAACCAAGAATGGGACAGAACATAATCTCTGTTTGATTCAGATATCTACCTAATCTCTGGACAGATATGAAGGCTTGATCCTTTGAATCTGGGAAACGGACATGAAGGATTAGAAATACAACCCATCACCATCTTTATGCTGCAAATATAGATAGTCATTTCACTGAGGCTTAGCAAAATGCAGAGCGTATCTATACATCGTTTACAGCGCAACATTACTGTATAAAATCCAACCAGTGCTTCCCAAAATCCAGTCTGCCAGGTTTAATGCACATAAAGCTTACATAGCTTAATTGCGGAGGCTGATGAAGCTATTTTAGCTCACAGATTTTAGAAACATTTCAAGCTACTGAAAATTTGTTAAATTGCTGAAATATTTATTCCATCATGTCAGTCATTTTAGTTCCCCAAAATATTTATCAAGCTCGCAGATGCTGCTGAATTGTCTTTTCATTTGCTAGAATATCTAAAAACATGTCGAGCCACTTACGCCACCACTCATCACATTAAGCATTGAGGATTAGCTTTTTCCTTAAATCTTGATTTGGCCACACAATAGATATAATCACGTGCAAAACAAAGAGATCGGGTGGTTAGACCTTGAGCAAAATTAGTTAGGATGCGCTGATCGTGGCTAAAGTAGATCACTTTCACAACGAGGCTTTTAATCACATCAAGGCGATCGATGTACAGCATTTTCCAACAACTTTTTCCTTAAACCTTGATTTGGCCACACAATAGATATAATAGAAATGAATTTCGAGAAGATTGATTATTCCAACATCAAGATTAAAATAGAGCAGTTCTTAACAATGACAAAAAGCGCAGCTTAGATCTAGAAAGGAAAACCAAGTCACAAAAAGAAAGAGCAAATGCCCAATGAGCCTAGTTATAGCATTGGCAAGCTCTGCACGAAAGAAAGAGCAAATGCTCAAAGAGCCTAGTTAGCATTGGCAAGCTCTGCACGAAGCTTCTTTGCTGCATCTACCATGCTTGTTAAGGCTGGCATCACCTCAGCATATTTGCGGGTCTTTAGACCACAATCCGGGTTCACCCACAACACCTTGGATTCCAAGACATCCAACATCTGACAAATTACACAAAACCAAAAGAAAATTAGTTATGACGTCCAACATCTGACCAAAACAAGCCCGAATTGCTTATTTCAATTTGCTTTCATCAGAGCACTAGAACCAACTAAACAACGGCCTATTACAAGCTAGTTGTTTAGATATCTAATGGTTTATGTTGATTAATTCAGCACATCTGACCCAGTAAACTTAAAAGGTCCATTATGTTAACCCACAATTGCTTACGTGATTGGTTATGCATCCAATGAGAAATGCAGAAACACCGAATCCGCATTATGTTTGAATCATCATATGATTACCTTTCGCAGCCGATCAGCAATTTCCTCAGTACTAGGGACGCGTGGAGTGTGAATATCATATACACCAGGACCAATTCCAGCACCATACTTCACACCATCTCTGAATACTCTCAGAAGCTTCTCATCAGACCGGGAATTCTCAATGGTGATCACATCAGCGTCCATGTCAATGATAGAATGGATGATGTCATTGAAGTGGGAATAGCACATGTGAGTGTGGATCTATTACGTCAGGAAGAAAATAAAAAAGAGAGATTAGGAACACTCCCAAAAAAGCTAAGCGAGTGTATAAAAGATAAATGATGCACCTATTTACCTGGGTAGTATCTTTAATTCCACAGTTGGTAATTCTGAAGGAATGTACAGCCCAGTTCAAGTAATCAGCTTGTTCGGACTTCCTCAACGGCAAACCTTCTCTGAGTGCAGCTTCATCAATTTGAATGACCTGAATATCGATTGCATAGTTCATGCATTATAATTAAAGGAGAAAATATAAGAAACCATAGCAGAATGTAAATGATAGGTATAGGCATACATGAATTCCAGCTGCTTCAAGATCTTCTACTTCTTGCTTTATCGCAAGTGCAATTTGGTAGCAAGTCTCTGACCTAAGAACATAAAAAAGAAGAATTAACTTCATATTCGAACTTCTATGAATCACGTTTACAATTGGAATAATGACTGAACCCGTTAGAAATCTCCCTTCACAGAACTTAGATCACAGACCCTCAAAACAAGTAAAAGAAAAGCCTATAAATTAAATGCCTAGCAAAACGGTTCAAGTCTGAATGGCATTAATGACAAACATTACGCACAAACCACATTAACAAGAAACTGTCTCCAACCTTGGCTGATCATTCCTGACAAAGGACCAGTTTAGGATTGTAACAGGTCCTGTAAGCATTCCCTTCATTGGTCTTGCAGTCAAGCTTTGGGCATATTTGGACCAGAAGACAGTCATAGGATGCGGCCTGCTAACATCACCAAAAATAATGGGTGGCTTTACACATCGAGATCCATACGATTGAACCCAGCCGTTTTCGGTGAAGGCAAAGCCACTAAGTTGCTCGCCAAAGTACTCAACCATATCATTTCTCTGAAACAATAGTGAAAATTACTCTTTGATTGACGAATGCCATGAACGTTAATTAGGGCTAAGATACAACAGAAAGAACTAACCTCGGGCTCCCCATGCACAAGCACATCAATGTCAAGTTCCTCTTGAATTTTGGCTACTTTTTCAATTTCGCTCTTGATGACTTTGATGTATTCTTCTTCCGAAATCCTACAGACCAGACCAGAACACTGAATAATATGACACATAGACGAGGTAATAGAAACAAACTAAAGATCAGACACCCTTTGCACTTGCTAGAAATGTAACAAAACACAACACAAAGGCTCGTTGTCAATACTTCTTTGCTTTGAACTCCCTTCGTACTCTACGCAATTCAATTGTCTGAGGGAAAGAACCAATGGTGGTGGTCGGCAAAATAGGAAGATTCAAATGCTTCTGCTGCTCATCGAGCCTCTGAGCTACAGGTGTAACTCTCCTATGATCAGATCCCGTCAATTCATTCGCCTGGGGAATTTGGAAAAAAAAAATCAAATTGATACAAAGGCAGTGGCATTGACATATTTATTATGGAAGGCCAATTTCACATAGGCAACTTACTGCTTTCTGCACTAATTCATTATGCACCCGTGGAGATGACCTTCGTGAAGCTTGAGCTGCAGCATTAGCTGCAAAATACTTCTGTTCAAACAATTCATACGCAGAAGTTAGAAACACCTGAGGATTAGAATTGGCGAGCATCACTTATATTGCTGGACTAAAATTTTCACCTCATCTTTCTGTCCTTCAAGTGCAGTGGCAAGGGCAACAGTTTCTGAAACCTTCTGTGCCGCGAATGCCAACCAAGACTTCAGCTCTGCATCTAACTTGGTCTCATTCTTGAGGTCAACAGCAGAATGGAGAAGGGAAGAAGACGTGGAAACCACAACTCTGTCTGTATAGAACAAAGAAAACCAGATAGTGTCAAAAATCAGATAACAATGCTGTGGTCTAATATTTGAAACACAGATTGTGGTCTAAGAATACACCCATTAAATCAATCATGGTAAAAACTTCATATAGAAAAACTGTTTACATAAAAATCGAAGAAAAATCGAGGGAGGGAAAAAGTGAGAGAACAAAGATTACCCTTCCCCAAGATGGAAGACAACTCGTGGAGTGTATCAAGAGAAGCAGCAAGATCATTAGCCCAAATGTTACGACCATCAACTACTCCAGCGAACAGAACTTTCCCATCAGGGATGCCTAACTCCTTGATGAGGCTTAGAGTCTTATGGCCTCTCACTAGATCGACGCCGACTGCTGATACATATTCCAGACCAATCAAGGTTCTGCATTAGCAGAAACAATTAATCAGCTAAAGCAATGAATGTATTGTTTTAGAGACAAAAAAGAGATTGTTTACAAAATCCCAAAGAAACATATAACGAATAGAGACAAGAAAGAAAAAATTACCAGGGTCTAAATACATTAGCAAACAACGTCAATCAAAAGACATTCTAAATACGTTAGCATCAATGATGCATAAAACAATATGCTAACATCAATGAGCATAAAACATACTTATAGGTGGCAACAGGGAGATCTGCAAAGTATGTCTCAATAAGGAGCTTGACGCCTGGAAGCTGAGATCCCAATGTAGAGTATGCATGTTTGAACACATCAAGCGTGTGAGCCTCAAGATCAAGAACAAGAGTAGGCTCATCTATCTGAATCCATTCAGCACCAGCAGCTTTCAGCTCAGAGATAACCTCCCTATTCATTGAGAAACACCAAGCCACAAGTAAGACATTAATTATTGGAACGTTCCACCTCTATATAAAAACGACAATATTAAAGTGTATAAAAATAATAATCATTGGAAACTTCCACTTTTAAATACAATCGACAATGTTACTATGACTTTATGCACGGAGTTATATACTTGTAAACAGGAAGAAGTGAATCGAGGAGAGAAAGACAGTCAAATCTCGTGTCTACTCCCTTCCCAGGTTTTGAC
The DNA here is from genome assembly GCA_037176905.1 of Azolla pinnata. Taxonomy (NCBI): domain Eukaryota; kingdom Viridiplantae; phylum Streptophyta; class Polypodiopsida; order Salviniales; family Salviniaceae; genus Azolla; species Azolla pinnata. Next base: position 16,394 of record JBBBWG010026779.1, on the reverse strand, counting down.
AAGAGAAGGTACGTAACGGGACCAATAAGAACAGGAACTGTCTCAATTCCAAGCTGCAAATAACGAAAAAAATAAAATGCATTCTTAATATTAGACAGAAAGAACTAATACTTCAAAACATATTTCGAACACTAAAAGACTACACTATTAACATAAACACATAAACACAAGCAAAACATCATTACAAAAAACACAATGTTACCAGCACTAAATACTACTCTATACAGCGAACACAATGTTATCAAGGAAAAAAGTAGTTCTGGAAAATTCAGAAACCTCTTTAGCCTCCTTATATTCATTAATAGCCTTGTGAGATGACAGAGAGAACTTGGTATCAGGGCCAAGCTCAGGGACTGTGAAATGACTGCAAAATAAGTAAAGAGTAAGTTACACATTTAGCAATTTTTCATGTGCTCAGAAAAACTTTCTTAGCATATTAATAGGACCTAAAAATCACAAAAGAACATAAAAAAATCAATGGGTTGAGATTTGGGATTTGGGTGTAGGATAAGAGATTTACTAGGAATTGGACAAGATTCAGAGGTTTATTGTGTACAAATAATAGCAAACCAGATATAGACCCAAAAGAATGCATTAGTTTTCGTTTCCGGGACTGGATCCAGGCAAAATACTTACTAGACGATTTAAAACAAAGCACATTCCATTTAATAGAGGGAACATCAACACAAAGACGCAGGAGATGAGATTAGACTTTGGGATATTAGATTAGGATTCAGTGATTAGAGATTAGGAAAGGCACTTACTAGTTGGAGTCAAACCACTTGGTCATTTCCATGGCGGTGTGCTTAGCATTACCACGAGCCATGGAGAAGTAGACATCAAAGCCAATCTCACCACCAGACCATTCATAGCGAGGGGGCACAGCTCCCACCATAGCCGTCGTATCCAAGACTTGGTCGTAGAAGGAGAAGGTATTGCTCGGTATGTACTTCACTCCAGCATTCTGCATCTGCTTCCATATATCGGCCCTAAGATCCTTTGCAACCTTCTCCAGATCACTTGCAGAAGATTTCTTGTCCCAAAATGACTCTAATGCAAATTTCAGCTCCCTCTTCGGGCCCATTCTCGGATATCCAACAATGTGGGACGCCATTGATGATGATAGTGTATATAGGCAGCCTGCCAACGGATTACATCATGAAAAGTAAGAGAGCTCAGATATTATCTGCAACGACCTCAGATCTGTTGGTTCTACATTGTGTACGTTAAATTTGAAAACCACAACGTAAAGACTATTTTCAGTTGTAATGAATGTACATCGTTTTGGACCGAAAACGCAGGTTTTGATCACTGATCTAACAGATAATAGCATACTGCTGCAGTTGGAAAAAAGAGATCAGAAGCGTAAATAGTTAAACTCAAAACATTTCTGTTAAGATTTTGTATTGATTCTACAGATCTAAAATTTTCAGAAAGTCTTGGAGTAGTTCAGCACAAGATTTATTCCGAAATCTTTATCGAGGTACTACAGATCTAATATGCTTCCACAATAGGAAGATGAAATCAGCAATAAAACTAGAACAAAGCTCAGCTTAGCACATCTGTACAAATTTCTAGAGACAGTACTACAGATCTACAATGGTATTAGAGCAAATCATCAAGAAAATCACAAAGAACCTCACCACGAGATATATACTAAAAAATTCTGTCGGAATACTACAGATCTATTATGCCTACATACACAAGGAAGTTCACGTGTCTAACTGAATGCAGCTAAATTGTCATGTTTACTGCGGCAAGAGATAGATAGAGAGATGTGACTATGAAAGGACGATGTGCTACAGTTCCAATGTATACCTGATACAGAAGACATCAATCTGGATTAGAAGGTAAAAAACAGAAGTTGATTTTTAGAAGGTAAAAACAGAAGTAAACGTAACAAGTCTCGAAACCTAGATGACACTACAAAGCTCAAGATCCCGTAACAAGGAAATGCAGCTCCATGCACAGATCTTTACTGGCCAGATATATTGGCAAGAACAGATACCACGTAGAGAACAATTCGATAACTGAAATTTCGGGTACATACACCGATCTGTGAAGATCTGAAAATCTCACATTCCGTCTAGGGAATACCTCCCGAAGCCTAGATCTTGGAGGCGTCAGTGTGAAAATGACTCGGATATGAAGCAGCGAAGCTAAAATATACTACCAGAGGAGAATCACTACAGAAGATTAGATCTTTGATGAGTAAGACTAAGCATGAGGTAGCTAAGGAGCTCCCCATAAAAGCTAAGATTGTGTAATGGGACTAGAATGTGTAAACAGGACACAGATGTGCGCCGCACAGTCCATTTTCATGTACAAGAAATGCATGAGCGCAGAAGTACTTGACAAGGAACAAGAACAAGAGCAAGAAAGTAGCTAAGGATCTCTCCATAAAAGCTAAGATTGTGTAATGGGACCATAACGTGTAAACAAGACACAGATGTGCGCCGCACAGTCCATTTTCATGTACAAAGAACTGCATGAGCGCAGAAGCACTTGACAAAGAACAAGAACAAGAACAAGAAAAGCCGGAAAGAGAAAAACGAGTGAATCATGCTCAAAAAAAAGAAAAACTAAGATTTTCAGTCGGTTCGGAGAGCCTGAAAATAGCGAAGCAAGCCATGGATGACGAAGGGGGGTAGAAACCTCGCCACTCTTTTGTCATCGCTTCGCGTTCTACTTCAAGATCTACATGCTCCCGAGAAGATCTGACACTATACCTTCGCAGAACCACAGCTGGAAGCGGATCTCCAGAAGGGCTTTTACCCTATGGCAGATCTATCTAAGGCCCAAAGCAGGGGCATATATACAACTCCAGACAGATCTGGATGGGCGAGGAAACAACACAAGCGCGGAGACATGCAAGGGAAGAAAGGTGGGAGAAGGTCGGGCAGGAGATCGGAGGAGAGGAAGAGGAGAGGGGAAGAAGGAGCTTACCTGCGCAGAAGAAGGGAAGCTCGAAGCTTAGATCTGGATCTGATGAGAGGTGGGGGATGGAGAAAGGGGTTTTTGTATATATAGATGGAATGGGAGGCAGATTTGCTTCTTGTTGCTTGAAAGAAGAAGAAGAAGACGAAGAAGACGAAGAAGAAGAAGAGGTCACGGGTTCAAATCTGGAAGAGATAGATGGGAAGAAGAACCCAGCATACAGAAAAGGCTTCGGAGGAGTCCGATCGCGGAATCGCAATCGATCGATCGGATGACTGATGCAATTGGCTGATCGATCGATCGATCGATCGATCAATCGAATGACTGATGCAATTGGCTGATCGATCGATCGGATGGCTGATGCATTGCCTGATCAATCGATCGGATGATCGATTGGATGGCCGTTGCATTGGCTGATCGATTGGATGGCTGATGCATTGGCTGATCGATCGATCGGATGGCTGATGCATTGTGTTGATCGATCGATCGGATGGCTGATGCATTGGATTGATCGATCCATCAGATGATCGATCGGATGGCTGATGCATCATTGGGCTGATCGATCCATCAGATGATCGATCGGATGGCTGATGCATCATTGGGCTGATCGATCCATCAGATGATCGATCGGAT
>JBBBWG010026779.1:0-12724 GCA_037176905.1 Azolla pinnata | reverse complement strand
GGTTGATGCATTGGCTGATCGATCGATTGGAACGGATCAGATCGGATGACCAATGCATCGGCTGATCGATCGATTGGAACGGATCAGATCGGATGACCAATGCATCGGATGATCGATCGACCCCGACCGAATGATGGATTCATCAATCCACCCGAGCGAAGCGATCGATCGATCGATCTCCATTGCTCAATAAAAAGACATCGTGCGTCGTGCGCTCGATCCCTCCGCCGGCTTCTTGAGGCGCCGTCGAGTTCAATTGAGTTGCTGACGACATTGATGCTCGTGATGTTGGTGCCGAATCGCATGACAAATGCATCGGCTGATCGAGCGAGCAATCGATCGATCGATCTCCATTGCTCTGTAATAGGCATCATGCGTTGTGCGCTCGATCCTTCCGCCTGCTTCTTGTCGGCCGTCTGCTTCGATCGAGCTGCTGGTGACGCTAATGTCAAAATGTTAATGCCAATGATGTTGATGTTGATGCAGATGATATGCTTTGTCGTGAGCATGCCTCGAGTCTGCTGTTGAATCACAACTCGCCTTCTGCCCTTGACCGTTCTACTGTAGCAGCAACGAGCAGGTGCTCCAACACAAACCCTTCTAGCTTTACTAGCGCTCGAACCGATCACATTCTGCCTCGCATTGGCCAATGATACGGCCAAAATCGTTGGTCGATGGGTGGTCCATCCATAGATAGGCGGAGAATATACGGAGCCCAGAAATCCAAGGACAAAGATCTCTGCTGTTTCTGGAATCTACGCAACAGCCTCATCATTGTTTAAAGTGAATCCTTAATGCACACACCCCCTTTCCTTCTCTGCAAGAACTCTCGTGAGCTCGACTTCAATCTCCGTGCATATACATCTGGCTGGCCTAATGCAAGATCCTCTCTCTGCACCTTAGGCATTGTCAGTGCATGGCCAAATACACTCGACTCCGATAGGTAAATCGGAGCGAGGGTGCTACCAAAATGTGTGATGATCAGAGGTGCAACTGACACATAGGAGTGCACATGATGCAAAGCAGATGTATAGAAGCCTCAAGTCCATATGGAACTGCCTCCGAACCAGGCTTTTTTTTTTCCCCCAGAAAGGGGCCCCATGCTCCTCGCTTTCGACGATCATCCAGTAGATCTACCCAACAAATAATGCGGGCTTTCTTCTTTGGTTTTTTCCTCCGATTGGTTGCCGAAAATAATCGTGAGAAAGTAATCGGCCAGCGATTGCCACCGACACTCCCGCGACGAACAGCAATACAATACATATATTCTACGGGTTTTTCGCGTCAACCTCGAGCAAGCTACGTATGCATCGATCGCCAGAACCTTGAACCCACCGCCCGGAAAAGAAGAGAAGAAGGATCTAGGATCGATCGATCAGTTTTGTGGTCGCTCCGTACATGCATCACAAAGCATGATCTAAATGCTCCTTCGAGCAATCGTCCATGTCATCTGCAAGCAAGCAAGAAGTTTGTGTCCCATAGCCTTATCATCAGAGACAAGCAACATCTTTGGTCAAGGGGAAATCGAACTTGAATGAGGAAAGTTAGCAATTAAGCATACACACTCAAACGAAACTTATTTTCTTAATCACGTGCAAAACAAAGAGATCGGGTGGTTAGACCTTGAGCAAAATTAGTTAGGATGCGCTGATCGTGGCTAAAGTAGATCACTTTCACAACGAGGCTTTTAATCACATCAAGGCGATCAATGTACAGCATTTTCCAACACTTTATGGCGGTCGCTATGTCAAACAAACACTTTCCATGGCTCTTCTCATCATCGCTCAACAGTGGATGTTAAATTCGATAGATGCGCTAAGCAGACGTAACGGATAACCGAATGCGAACCATCGCAAAATTAAATGATGCCTTGTCGCTTGCCTTTGAAGACCAGAGAAGCTCTTCGCGATTACCTTAACCGCAATCGCAAGTTAGCGTCTCCAACTACATTTATCAAAGAAAATCACGAGTCTAGCTGGTTCTTCTCATCGATGAATTTCATTTGAAGTGTCGGTGACCAAAAGTCTACAGTGTAAAAGAAGGATGCAATGGAAAGTTGGCATTTGAAAGCAGAAAGCAGGAAAAGGAGAGATTAAGAAACAAAATACCAAATGTGCAACTAGAGGACATCACATCATTATTATCAAAGAGACGACCACATAAGAAAAAAGCAAGGATTTGTCCTAAATTCATAGTTGTTCTGTCCACATTACCTGTAATTTGACAAGATTTTTTACATCACAAATCAGATGAAACAAATCTCCCAATGCTCATCAAAGCCACTCCTTCTGTGAACTTCCACCTCCTCGATCGAGATTTTTAATGCCCACAAGAGACCCATTGGAATCTTCCAGCAGCACAAAGCCGACAAAACCAGCCTAATCATATTGAAACCACAGTAGTTTGGGCTTTTTACATAGGTTAATTTTGGGGAAGAACGCGGCCCGATATACAGATATGTAAAGAAAAGCAGCAAAATCATACACTGCTTTTTATAGAAGGAAAACCTACCCACATAAATTAATGCTTTATTTGCAGTTATTCAACTGTCCGGGAACTCTGATTTGTGTAACCCTCTCCATTGCCCTGGCTTTTTCCATCCCCACCAGAGCGTCAGTGGGTTCTCCATCAGAAATTAGGACTTCTAATCTTCTCATAGATTTGGCAACTATTTGTACTCCTAATTTGGATGCCTACATTGAAATCTTCAGGAGATTTTGTTCACCAGAAACTGCTCATAATAGTTTCTTTCCATGTTCTCTTACGGAAAGTTCAGTGTACATGTCCTCGATTGCCTTCGCAAAATGTGCCTTTGCTTGAGGCCTTTTCACCTATTACACGGAATCACAATGTATACTTTTAGTTGGATCTTATTTTGAAACATCTGCAGTCAACACTGGTACGATTTAACTCCATATTTAGTACCTTAAAAGTTGGTGTAAGAAGCCCATTTTCAAATGTGAAAGGCTCAGCAACAAGTGTCACAGATTTAGCAAATTCAAAGCCTCTCAACTGTATTCAGAAAATTAGCACAGACCTCAGTAAGAAGAATATTAACCAACCAAACAGACCAAATTAATGCAGTTGACCTTGGCTTCATGTCCTAAAGCATCCATATCAGCTAGTATTGTTGCTCGCACCTCTGGGTCCTTGCATATGGCTTCTAGATCATTTGCATGCTAAAACAGCAACGGTTAAAGCAAATTTTGTAAGGAACATAATAAAAGAAATGCAGATCTACAGCTTCACAGAAGCAATATCAAAGACAGACAGACTACCTTCATTCCTCTTGACTTCGCCCATTTTAATACTTCTTCAGGATCAACCGCAGCAATGGCTACCAGGCTGGAATTAAAGCTATCACCTACAATACATATTGGACTTTAGAAATCCACATTACAAATTTCTTCATACTTACTTAATATATATAGCTGAAGACCTTACCATACACAAAGCATTGTGAAATATACTTGCTCCTCGTATACACATTTTCAATTTTCTCTGGTGCAATATACTCTCCTTGCGCAAGCTTGAAAATATTTTTCTTCCTGTAAGGAAGGTAGAGACAAGCTCATAATATATAGGCATGCCCACACGTAAAGCGCCCCAACACCCTCTAGCAATTAATTTCCGACCTTTGTACCCCCCAACTGGGATAAAATCGTACATAAATATAACCAAATGACCAAACTATTAGGTCCCACTTGAGGAGAACATGTCAGAGTGCGTAGCAGCTGCAGATAGGGGTCAGGAAAGCCATAGCTTGGAGCAGTTTGAAATTGCAGATTGGTTCCCCTCGGCCTTGGCTTCCCTCCCAGCTCGAGTACACATTTTATGCAGGTAAGGGTTTATTAGCTTAAGACTAGAAGGTATGGGTCAACCACTCAAGCCATGGAGTGGTTTGACTCCAGGCAACCTACGCCATACCGTTGCTGATACCTAGTTACAGAACCAAGTATTACTATAAAGACATATGATTCTATTCAAGAATGAGAGAACCTACAGGGAAAGACAAACGGATATCCCATGTAAAGGAAAACGGGTTTCAGGGGAGGCTTCACCACTCAAATATTTATTCTCGAGGTAATGGTTGAGAAGCTAGAGTGCACGAGGACTTTTTGTCACCCTTTTCCTTCTGCCAACAACTTGAAACAAGATATATATAGAGTATGAGACGACCACCTTAAACATAAGGCTCATGCAGAGGTAGGAGATAATAGGCTTTCGCATCACTAGCCAAAGGCATTGTACTTCAAAAGATTTACTTAGAATATGGATTAGCCTCACTTGACCTTGCCTCTTGTTGCCTCTTGTTGAAATTCTCTTCAGAAAAAGCACTGACAAGATCCCTGGACTAGATAGACAGGGCAGATTGGGAGCGAGCCTGACAACAATCTCCTACTACATGCAGACAATATTATGCTCTTTATGAGGACCAGAGAGGATAGTGACCTGATATTGGGGCACCAGAAAAAAACTCTTGATGTCACATATGACGGAGGCGCAGATATTGGTGGATCATCATTGATGGTCAAGGATCTTCCCAAATAACTTTCCTACATTCACAAGCTGTCCTATAGTTCAAATAATTTACTAACCTGTCAATAATTTTAAGCCTCCCACCCGGCAACCATTCTCCGATATCTCCAGTATGTAACCAATTTTCCTCATCTAGAATCTCCCTTCTGCAAACACCACACAAGGATTATTCGAGTTTTTAGGAATCTTAGAGAAGATGTAAGTCAAAGAATGACTACGTTTGTGTCTCATCTTTGTGATAACCCTTGAAAACGATTGGTCCTCTCACGCAGATTTCTCCCCGTGGATGAGGCTTGTCGTCTGCTGTATAATTCATTTCGGGGACATCTACTAACTTGATTTCTGTCAAATACATTAGAACAGATTTGTGAGACACTTCCAATTTATATCAATGCAATATCTTACCGCTATGTTATATAACTCTTTGATGGAGCTCACCACAAGCAGGACTCGGTGACCCAACATGCCCTGATGTGTTATCACCTTGATCACAGCCAGAAATCACACAAGCTGTCTCTGTCATGCCATACCCTTCAGCAACGAAACCACCAAAACAGCTGTAAAAAGAGAAGAGTTCTGAACCAGGATTGTCTTAGGTAGTTTAATTCTATCCACCCCTAGAGAAAAAACGATGTGGACATACATCCGAAGAAAATCCAAGATATCTGGAGATAACGGAGATGCGCCAGATGTCATCACACGTACACGACCTCCCAATCGTGCTTGTATTTTGTTGAACACTAAGCGATCCCAAAGGGGGGATGGTGTTTTTCCTGTAATTGGAGATTGCAGAATCTAAGTAGAAGTGCAGATCACCTCTTTATGTACCAACTAGATAACATATACCCCTTTGGATAGCTTGTTTCTTTGCATTATAAGCAGCATTAAAAAGTTTCTCACGTAAGCCACCTGATGTTGTCACTGCTGAGATAATCCTGAAAAAATCAGCACATCACACAAACAAAGACTTAAGACAACCTAATAAATGAGCCCAATAGTTATAAAACAACATCTCCATGAAAACTACTTGTAAACTTAGTTTCAGCGGAAAAAACTCGAGTGCATGCATTATTCATACCCATCATGAATACGATTGTAAAGGCGGGGCACACTTGCAAAAACTGTTGGCCTAAGTACTCCCATGTCATCCATCAACTTCATGACATCCTAGAGATCCAGCATTACAGGTGCAGACGAATTGAGATTCGAAACCTTATTATGAACCTTGAACAAAGTAAATTCCAAGAAATCAGCTGCCTTACCCCTTGATAAAAACCAATAGCTGCACCATGGCTAATGACACCAATAACAGTGGCCCTTTCATAGATATGAGCTAGTGGCAAATATGAAATGTGGCTGATTGCAAAACAGAGTAAACATTGTGAAGTATCTTTCATACGCAAAGAGAGTGAAACGTCCACTCATATAAAAGAACCTACACATCCGTTGGGTTGATGATGAATTTAAAACTAGAGCCTGCTACATTCGCCAAAAGATTTCGATGACTTAGCACAGCCCCCTGCATAATTATACCAACAATTTTGAGGAAAAAACATTCAGAAAATATCAAGGGTATCCGAGGTTCAATCTCCAACCTTTGGTGTTCCAGTAGTGCCTGAGGTGTAGCAAATTGTCGCAATGTCTTCAGGAACAGGCACTACAAAGGGCTTTAAATTATTTTGCCCCTAACACGCACACATTCCAGAAAAAAGTCACATTTACTGAAGCATAACAGGGATTGAAAGCAACTTGCATATAAAGTTTGGACCACATTAGACATATCCATCATTGAGATAGTTGAGCTTTTATAACTATTCTCATCTCACTTTCTTTTGTTCATTTCAGTTGAATGCATCAGAATCCACGCTATAAGTACAAACCAAATGTCGACACAGGAACTGCCATTTTCGGCAAAAATGGGAATCTGAGGTTCAAAAACTAGTAGCACGGAATAACTCAGAACCTATACATTCTGGTTTGAGAGTGGATCAGGTAGTCCAAGGCTAAGCCGTTTGGACAAGCATAACAAGAAACATTGTGTTTTTACCAGCTTCACATGCGTGACAACATACTAAACAGCTGATAGAGAGGATAAACAATGAATGGAAGTTGTCACGAACGGAACAGAGCTTCAATTTCCCATTACGTTCCATAATTTGAATTAATGACCATTAACTTCATGTCAATGTTTGTTTTGACGCTGTGAAACGATTCCTTTTAAGCAATGAGAAATAATAAACACTCACTTGTTCTTGCAGCTTGGAATAAGAAACAATTTCTACGCCTGGTCTGGAGGGAAGTAATGGTACGAGTAGATCATTTCCACCGACTACCTATACCGGTGATTGCAAAATTAAAAGATGTGCCTATTTTCAAGGTCGCAGGTGCTAAGAAATCAGAAAATACCACAACCAACCGCACGCTTGATGTTTCTGAGATGCAGTTGAGCAGCTGAAAAGACGAGATAACACAACATAGGAAAACAAAGTCAGGTAGGATGAGCAATACGTGGAGTAAAAATTCACCAGAAACCACGATCCATATGGTCTTGATGGAATACCATAAACTTGAAATCAATAAAATCTATGAAATACGTAGAATTGTCGGTTTATAGCAGTCCTAAGGGTAGAGCCATTCTATTAATTGACTTTATCAAAAAGTTCGTTTGCATTTAATTTAATACAAACCTATTCCTACAGAGAAGCTGCTATTCGTATTTTTTTGGAGTATTAGTCTTCTAGTCCTTTTTGTCTCTTAATCAAGTATCCCCGTTGATTTTCATAATCAACATCTCAATTAGAATAATAAGAAATAAAAGGTCAGATGGTCTTACAATCTCAAGTTTGTCAGGAGTGCAGAATACACATGCCATGTCACTATGGCCAATTATATACTTCACTGCATCAGGACCTATAAGCGGAGCATTGGGTAGATTTTAGGTGCCAAGGATAAAACGCCGAAAGCAATCTTCATAGATCGAACAAACTTACCAAGGGTGTCATATAAAGGAACAGAAATGAAAGAATAGGATGAACACGCATTATCTGTAATGACCCATTCTGGCCTATTGATGAAGTATAGTCCGATGCATGATCCCTGTTTGGAAGAGAATCACTTGTAACCACATATTTCCAATGCCCTCCCATGCATCTAAATAATAATGATTTTAGTGAGAGGCTAGATACTCCACACTTTTTTAGCCTCTTAAAGGTTCTTCAAATTAAAATGATTAAATGATTATTGTTGCCACAATGAAGCATATACCTTCGGAATCCCATGTAAGACCAAACCCGATCCAATGGCTGCTCTGGCAGCCCCTGCTTCACCATAGGTCATCCACTTGTACCTTAAAAAGGCTCAAGTTCAATATTCTTGATTGAGGAGTGATAGCCAGAAACTCATACGAATATGAACCATTCAATTATGGAATAAACACATCCAGACCTACCTTCAACCTTTCCATATTAAACCATAAAACTAGATAATTCAAAATATCCATTTAGACATAAAATAATAAAAAGTATTCATGTTTTCTTATGCAGGGCCATAACACTTACTCTCCAACACTTCCATTTTCATGCACTCGTGATCCAAGACACTTCAGATTTTCAAAAGCTTTGGTTGAATAACTGCATCAAATTTTACTTGCAATGTTGTAATCACTGCTTACACACACGAAATCGCCCTTGAATCAGAAGGAAATCCACTCACACAAAATTGTCGTGCAAAGTTCGAATTTGAGGCCGATCAGGAAAGTGATCTACCAGCTGTAATGGAGAGTGCGCTGATCTAGTTTCCCACCAAAATTAATCGATAAATGTAGAGTGGGATTCGTGCTACTTGTAACAAAAATATGTATGATCCCATAAATAGAAGAATTTCGTTTACCTATACACGTTCCATTTACCGCTACTCAGTTTCTCTGGCAGTACAACACTATAACCATCACCTGCCATAGAAAGAGATTCCTAATTATGATCGAACATTTTAACGGACAAGGTATATGACTACTTTTAAGAAAAATACTCCTTACTGATAAAGAATTCTGCAGATGCAGGCTGCAGGTCTAGCCCATTACCCTCTCCTGAAATAAATTTCATTCGATGAATTGTTTTATAATATAATGGAACCATTCCGTTTCTGACAATAATGCACCTAAACCATATCTATGCCTTACTCAACTAAGCATTCGCAGTGAAGCAGAAACAGAGAGACAGAATAGTAATAATAGGGATCAATGAAGAGGGTAACACGGCTAAGTTCTTTGAAGAAGAAGATACAAAAGTAAGTACGTGGGTCTAGAAAGTTCAAAAACTACATTGTGTAAGATTAAATGGGCGAGAGGGAGAAAGAAGAAAGGCTAACCATCTCATCTGACACGAGAGGCATAAATTCATCTATCTAGAACCGGCTGAGAGAACCCTGATTGCCCACAGCTTTGGAATAAATCGAACATATTTTTGCCAAGGATGTGTTGGGCCGATATCTGGTAGCTTAGCACAAAAAAAGCCCCGCTTCATTTCCAGCATTTTCTATCTTCTTTTCTCGATGTGAATGTTTTTCCTACATAGCTGTGTAAGGTCTATAACAAAAATTCATGGCCTTACTTATCTCCCTCTAACAAATGTGTGTGCATATGAGATAGCGGCACGCATGCATCTACACTAATACCTCCTTCATTTGCAAGTGAACAGCGGTATCAAACTTTTCTCTTTTTAATTTCAAATTATTGTTTCTATGGCTGCAGCATGATTTGATATTCATGCCGCATTTTACAGGATTTCAGGTGACATTTTGTATTTCAATCATAGTTAAAACATTGCTGTATTGAAACAGATTTATCAACTATTCTCTAATTATAGTTGATGCCAAGTTAACAAATGCTAAGGTGAATATATCTTTTTTCTCTCTTTGACGATCAAACATTATCCTAACTTCTACAGCATTCCAGCTAAATTTATGGATTTCCCCTATTGCCTTATCAGATATTATGACGAATCCTTAGTTCTCTCACATCTGATCAGAGTTGGGATTAAACCAATATTCTCTCTTATGCAGATCACACCCAAATGGAGATTTGTTTTCGTATCTCCATATCCTATAATTGCTGAATCTCCATTGTCCTAGAGGAAACAGACCTTCGGTTATTCAGTCAAACGTTACGTTTAAATCCATCTGCTGATAAAGCCCCCAAACAGATCGGGCCGTGTGCTGAAATGTATCTTCATGTTTATTCCAAACAACCCTTTGTAATTAATCAAAGGGAAAGGTCCGATCGACGAACATCCTATATCTTGATACGGCACGTTCATCTCTAAGCTTGAATGGAATTTTTATATTAGAATAAGATCATAGTGAGATCAAACCATAGTTATAACATATACGCGGTGCAAACCTGGAGGTGGAGGAAGCAAGTGCGTGTGGATGACATGTAATCGCCTCCGCGCAATGGACTCCATATCCAAATGAATGCTTTCCTTCCGGAGATAGCCTCCAAACGAAACAAGGAAACGAGTGGACGGGAGAGGAAGGAACGGCTCAAGAAGGCAAGGAACAAACGGAAGGCGGAGAAGGCAAGCGAAAGCAAAAGAAAGAGACGAAAGAAGACGGAAGGAGCGGCAGACAGAAAAAACAAAGAAAGTTTCGATCTTTGAGCCACGGGGGAGACCCAAATCGAAGAAAACGCGGAAAGAGGAACCCTAATTCCGCTGCATCTTTCGATTGTCGTCTGCTAGAATGGTGCATCCACGGAATCGCGAAGGTCCTTTCGATCCGACTGCCATGAAAACAAAAAAAGCAGAACTCGTCGTCATCTTCGGCGCCAGATTTTTGTCGGCGTCCCTGTTTTGGCTCCTCGAGAATTCCACGTCGCTTCTTCGGATCCCGGGTTCGAATCCTGTCACCGCGAAAGAGTTATAGCCTTCAGATCGGATCGACAAAGTTATATCGGCAATGGCTCGATGGGATCACGCAGAGAGCTCTCGATCACGAGAAACTCGTCGGCTGATGCGTCGGTATAAGTCATGCCTCGGCGGATCGGTATAATGCCCGATCGGCTTTTCGGGCGGTTATCAGAAATGTTAATCGTGCCGTTCTTAATGCAGGAGTGGGTCCGGAGGTGTTTATTACGTTCGAATCGAGCTAGAATGCTGTCGCGACACTAGCTCGACACCTTTGCATTATGACAGTCGCGATTAACCGTTTGAAGCGGGGGCCTTCTTTAGAGGATGTAAAGAATAGATAGTAGTTAGCATCGTGTTCGAGTGGAGTTCCGATGCGGGCTTGCGATTATCGGGATTACGCCTGAGTTTAAAATGAAGTATGGAGTATGGCAATTTTGGATGACTACTACCACTAAACAATATCGATGACAGTAAAGCTGATCGGCGAAATGGACTAGAGAAATCGATGTTTCTCTCTATTTCTCTGTCCTCTGATGGGGTGATCTGTAGTTTACCGCGCGAACGTTTCTGTACAGGCAGCAACGCCTCTGCACTGGGAGATCGAGCTTATGTAAGAGGCGAAACCCAGATCGAAAAATCTAGGAAATGTCCCAAAAGAGATGGAATCCCGAGCTTTTCAACAAGCTTAAGTATGCACCGCACGTATGCCTATCGATAATCGACATCTATGCTGCTGGAGAGCACCCCGTATTGTTACAAATGAAATACGTTTGAGAGTACTCGTACATATTCTACACGTATCTTACGTTCTGGAGCTGTCTTTTTTTTTTTCTAAGCCAAATTTATAAATAGAAAAACTAATCTTTACTAGGGCTAGTGTACACAAGTTGTTGAATGAAGTGAAGCTTAAGATTAGATTTTGTATCATCTAGAATTCCAAGGCCGAGAATTGGAATATGAACAAATTTTAGGGGATATAGATGTATGTTTTATCTGGTTGTAAATTTGAACAAGCATCTACGATTAGACGTTAAACTACGCATTACAGGCATTTAAATACTCTTAAAATACCCAGCGTACAAGCTTTGTACGCATTCGGCACACAGCGTACGTAGCATCGATGTATACCGGTCGTGTTGAGAAAGATCCTGTCCAATTTACCCGAAACAGAAGTTGGATGCAGAGCATAGAAGCAATACTTCGTTCAGGGCATTCATGATTCGCTCCGCTCAGTCACCGACTGAGTACCACTACTATGACATAGGGAGCGCAAGCGGCATTCACCACAAAAGGCAATCGAATCGGGTTGGATCGATCGATTGATGGATGTGAGAAGAATCATGGCTCCAACGTTTGCATCGTACATTACATACCGCCAAATCGACTTGGTTGGTGGCCCCCCCCTAGGGGAGTGGAGTGCAGCTAAAAATGATGGGATCGATCGGGCTCCCTCGATTGATTGAGATCGAATCGATCGACCGGGCTCCCTCGATTGATTGAGATCGATCGATCGACCGGGCTCCCTCGATTGATTGAGATCGATCGATCGGGCTCCATCGATCGCTGCTGCCTCTCTATGTGAGCAGCGCCAGCACAACCCTCGCCAAGCCCACGAGACCGGTAATATAGGTACATTATGTGTAGATTAGATATGTAGAGCACGACGATCATGATTCAAGCGAGATATAAGAAGAGTTTTTGCTTGCTTGCTTTGCTTGCCCGGTTGGTTCCGATCCAGGCCCCCGATTGGATTGGATTGGATTCGGTCGCGCTCTTTTTCGTCGATTTTGTCGGGTGTTGCCTGCCTCTCTCTCTCAAGGGGACGAGAGGTTGGGGGCCATGTCCTTGAGGAGGCCGACGACCTGCTGCATGGTGGGGCGCTTGGCGGGCGACTCGGCCGTGCAAAGGTAGCCGATGCGGAGGGCCTCGAGCATGTGGTCGGGCGCGAGCGGGTCGCCGTCGGCGGCGGCGCAACGGGCGTCGAGCATGGCCAAGAGGGAGCTCCTCGTCGTCGCCGCCGTCCTCGGCTTGTCCTGCATTCGGGCGCGGACCCAGCTCACAAGATCCTTGTGATCCGTCTCAGCAGCGGCATGATCGCGATCGTCGTCGTAGGAGTCGGCGACCGGCTTCTTCCCGGTGACGAGCTCGAGCAAGACGACGCCGTAGCTGAAGACGTCGCCCATCGTGCTGACCTTGGCGGCGCCGGAGCCGGAGCCGGAGCCGGAGGAGCCGGAGCCGGGCTGGCGCCGGCCGTACTCGGGCGGGGCGTAGCCGGGGCTGCC
>JBBBWG010026768.1:18902-68579 GCA_037176905.1 Azolla pinnata | reverse complement strand
CGTAGAATATACTAGGTTAGAATATCTCTAGAATATGCCTAAGTATATCTGTAGAATATACTCAAGACTAGAATACGTCTAACTCATACAATATGAATGAACTTATATAAATTTATATATGATTCTTATATATCCATGTGGTTTAGCTCAGCACAACACCATGTTGTGTGCCTCAAAGGTTTGAGGTTCGAGTTGAGATTCTGACAGAGACTTAGAGTGTAAGGCGCCGAAGACTGATGTTAAACTAGAATGGTTCATATACTGAGACCAGCTCGGTATTTATACAGTTTTGGGACTTATGCATGCTAGCCACGTGACTATCATACATGGTTGTCACATGGGTGACTATCATACATGGTTGTCACATGGGTTGCATGCATGATTGCCACTTAGTGGCTTTAAGAAGTTGCAATGTCAGTAGACGTCGCAAATTGTTTTTTTATTACTAATATGGCTATGCTTTAAGATATTATTAAGTATTAAAATATAATATTTATTGATTGAAGTAAGATAATCTAATGGATAAGATTTAAGCCGATGCACGAGTATCAAAACTTTAAATACATGCAGGATACATCTGGATTCTAAAACGTATTTTATTTATAAAATATGCGTCGTTTAACAATATAGCCAAATTAGAAGGCTCTACCTCCTGTAACATATGTTGATGTCACTAACTATGACCATCAATCGACTAACCTAATAACAAGACGATGATATGTGTACGAATGAAGACCCAAGCTAACTAACAACTAGTCAATCAACATCGATAGAAATATATAGTGAGTCGACTAATGAGAACATTGGATTGAAGCGCTGATAAAGATGTAGATATTAATGACGATTAGGTGGATAGAAAATGAACAATTGAAGGCTACATTTATAGAGCAATTTAGACAAGTCAAAAGAGTATTAACGCGAAAAGTCGGCGTTGCATTGATTAAATGGATTCAAGCACAGATTTATTGATCAAAATGATCAAAAAAGAGGAATAAGAAAAAAATATGATTGGGAAGGTAATCTAACCTCATAAAAAGGTTAGACGTGGGATCTTCTAGCTTCAGTGTCTATGTTGCCAAATCAGGAAGTGCGGTATATGATAGTGTTTTAGAAGTTGTTATAAGTTCCACTTGCAAAAACATTGCAAGATACATGGATAGAAATGTTACACATTTTAAATGGTTGATTAGATTTTATAATCGATACATCTAAATAAGCGACTCAAAGGAAAAAGTTTCAGACACTTCTATATGAGGATGCCCTAGAGGTTAAAATGAAATTATGTTACTCTTGAATGGATTGGTTGTTAATTGCATTAATGTTTTCTTTTCAATTACTTGATTTTTTATTGAAGTGGTTTTGAAATGTTGTTGTGAAGGCTTGAACTTATCATACGATGTATTGTTTTGTGTTATATACGAGGGAGTGCTACAAAGGTTTCGATTGCACAAAAGTATGAATATTTTGCGCTCATCTACATATAAAAATGACATGATAGTTTTTCTATAAGCAACTTGCATTGTTATCACATGTTTTTTGTTTTGTATTTTGATCAATTTAGATGTTGCTGCTTTAACGTAGATTTTGTTAACTAATAGAAAGATCTTTCTTAAAGGGAAAAGAGAGAGTCATAAAAAAAAAAGAATCGAGCCTTTTCATTTTCTTCTTTTTTACATTTCAAGGGAGCTAAACACTTTCGACTTTAAAGAAGATTATATAATTAGTCAAGAGTCTAACCATATAAGATTGTACTCAGTGAAATCAAATAAGTACGTGATGACTTAGGAAATACGGAGAAATGAAGAGGTGCAATGTAATTGAAGCAATTAACACTTCATTAAGATAACACATTTCCTTACATGCATGAAGACTTTCACGAGTCAAGAATGAGTGATGTTTGATGCTTCTCATAAATAAAAGTCGATTACAACTCTTCGATCTAAAAATAAATTACAATTGTACACGTCTGACGCTTCTCATAAATAAAAGTCGATTACAACTCTTCGATCTAAGAATAATTACGATTGTACATGTCTCTACTATTCTCCTAGTTTCTTATACATTTTCTTGTCGTACTACACGCGCTCTATTATACACTCTGATCGGTAATATTACAATATACTCTTCAAATATCTAGGTTCGGGCAAAGATCCAAATTTGTATGAAACTTAAATCAGCAGATCACAATTTGTTGTTGCTCAGGTTGGTTCCGTTTTTTTTCTCTTTCCCAAACCGATTTCCTTCCATTAGTTAACCCAAAATTACATATTGAAATTATACCGACTTACAAACTTATATGATTTTTTACCCAGCTTATATCTCCACAACCATCATACATCTCGCTTTCTATCGGTTACTATTGTGTGACTGGTGGAGTAACCAACCACGTTGGAGGTGAGAAGTTCCAAAATGATCTCCTTCCATTAGTTAACCCTAACTTATATAGCACAAAACATACAGACTTACAAACTTGAGTAGTTCCCTAGATCACTTTCAGCCTATTCCTCGTCGATCATCACACTACTCGACTTCTCCCTATGTGAATACACCACCCCGTTAATACTAATATGAAGCTTTTTATGAGCGAGAAAAAAAAAAGGACTCTTGATAACTGATCAAAGTAAGTATCCATCCAAACGATGTTGCCGTCGCAAATACAAAGCATCTCCGCCTCCTCGGCAATTCTGTCTGGTGATGGTGATGAATGTATGATGCTGATTATGGTGATGGCGATGGCGATGGTGGTGGTGATGATGATGATGATGATGAAGAAGATGGTGGTGGTGATGATGGTGGTGACAATGATGGTGATGATGATGTTCATGATGCTTATGGTGATGATGGTGATTGTGGTGATGATGGTGGTGATACCAATGACAATGATGGTGATGGCAATGGTGATGATGCCGGTGGCAGTGGTGATGGTGATGGTGCGTAGCTATTGCTGACGATGATGATGATGGTATATGATGCTGATTATGGTGATGGTGATGGTGATGGTGCTGATGGTGGTGATGACGGTGATGGTGGTGATGATGGTGGTGATGGTGGTGATGGTGGTGCTGGTGGTGATGGTGATGGTGATGGTGGTGATGGTGATGATGATGGTGATGGTGGTGATGGTGATGGTGGTGATGGTGGTGATGGTGGTGATGGTGATGAGGGTGGTGATGTTGGTGATGATGGTGGTGATGGTGGTGATGGTGATGGTGGTGATGGTGATGGTGGTGATGGTGGTGATGGTGGTGATGATGGTGATGGTGGTGATGGTGGTGATGATGGTGATGATGGTGATGGTGGTGATGGTGGTGATGCTGGTGATGATGGTGATGATGGCGATGGTGGTGACTATGGTGATGTTGACGATGGTAAAGTTTGTATGGACATGAACGTATCTTTGAAAACCCCTGCCTCCAAAAATATCCATTTTGCCCAAAACCCCATCTCCATCTTCTCTCTTCTGCCTCCCCTGTTCCTGTTTCTGCAGCAAAATCAGCGAAACCGGAGAGCACAAGCGTCGATCAAAGCGCAGGGAACCGTCCCAAACGGCACACAGAACAGGACCAAGACCAAGAGAATCAATCCAATCCTCACATGGCTGTTGATCTGAGACGGGATGTCACTGAGCTGAAGCTCCTCCTCGGCCAGGCCAAGCGCCCACATGTCCATCTCTTCCTCTCGTCCCAAATCGGAACCCTAGAGAAGGTCCGTCCCAGCTTCTGTTTCCTGTTATGTCCCGTGTTTGCATCATATCCTGCTATTCATATCCTCTCTTTACATCATGGGCTTCTTTGAAGCTACAGACGACATTCTAACTATATATAACTATATATATATATATATATATATATATATATATATATGTTCTCCCATTACATGTGTTTAGGAATTTTTTTTTGTGGCTTTATTTTGTTGCCAATCAAGCCTTTTGATTGGGTTATGTGTGTTTTAACTGTATATAGTTATGGCTTTTACTTTTTTCTTTTATCAATAAAACCATTTAGCATGGCTTTATTGTGTTTTTATCGTATGTGGTTGTTGCTTTGTTGTGTTATCAATCGAACCATTTCACTGGGCTATGTGTGTATGTGGTTTGGCATTATTTCTTATCAATCCAACCATTTGGTTGGGTCATGTGTGAGTTTACTGTATGTGGTTCTGGCTTTCTCTTTTATCAATCAAAACATTTGGTTGGGTCATGTGTGATGTTTTATCAATTAGACCATTTGATTGGGATGTGCGTTTTTATTGTATTTGGTTGGTTGTGGCTTTATTTTTCATCAATCAAAGCATTTGGTTGGGTCATTTGTTGTTTTTACTGTATTTGGTTCTGGCTTCATTCTTGATCAATTAAATCATTGGATCGACTTATGTGTGTTTTTGTTGCACCTGGTGTTTCATTATTTTGAATTTAATGATTATGCCATTTCTCATAATCTGAACTGATTACTCTATAGTCATTTTTCAATCTTTCAAATTGTTTTATCAAGTCCTCTTCTTTATGAAAGCTTTTCTGTCATGTGATTTGATTTAAAATCCTCTCCTTTGCTTTTCTCTTCTTGATTTTTCTACTACAATCATGGCTTCTCTGTTTTTTCTCATCGTTTCTTTTTATTCCTTTGGAAAGTGTTAAATCTGGAATGGTTCTCTTTCTTCCTTGTTTCTTATGCATCTTTGTCGCTGTACAGCTTGCGACTGATGCCGAAATAAAAGCTGCTTCGCAGAAAGTGCCCACTGTCCCTGAAATCCAGTATGTGACCCTCAACAATCTCTCTTGGGAGCAAGACAGTGAAAGAGTGAAGGTTAGCTCTCCTCTAAAACCACTTACCTTGATTATCCTAAAATGTTAATTTTATAGCTTTTATACCATTCTACTTCTCTTAAGGGGGGTGGAAGCAAGAGAAGAGCTCTAGGAAGAGCGGGTTCTATAACTCACCCAGGCTTGCAGAAAAGAATTTTCTTAGCCACTTATCATTGTAGGAAACATAGCGTATTTGATGATGTTTGACAATGTAATTCGTTTCGCTCTTCATCATGTTCTAAATGATCTATGTCCAACTTAAACTGTAAGTTCTCTGTTTTCATCTGCTATGTAGATCTATGTGTCCTTGGAAGGTGTGAAGGAAGAGAATGTGATCTCAAAGTTTGAAGACTGGACATGTGAAGTAAAGATTCACAACGTGGAAGGAAAAAATTATCGGTTTTCCATTCAGAAGCTTCACAAACTCATTGATCCTGATGCTTGTCGAATTATCATCAAGCCTACACGGATAATCATCTCTTTGAGGAAACTCGAAGAGGAGAATTGGAGAGAATTGCACTTCAAAGAAGATAAGGTATTACACGTACCTTCAAATACTATATCTTGGTGTAGTGTTTAGTTTGTTAGTTCAGGGTTCCTCATTTACTGGGGAATTGACACATACTGCTTGATGTTTGTTTTGCAAAATGAAGTCTGAAGAGGAGTCAAAGAAGGAGCCTATGGCTAGATTGATGGAGATGATGAAGGTAAACCTTGTCACAGAAAATCCTGATCTATGGTGTGCTACATATTGCAAAAAAAATACTGTATATATCTCATATACATTGTTAACATGAAAATTATGGATGCAGAATATGTATGATGATGGAGATGACGACATGAAGAAAACTATATCAGATGCTTGGACGACATATCGATCAACATACAAACCTGGATTTAAGAAACCTATACCTTCTAAAAAGTAGGGCCCAAACGAGTAGAGAACAGACCTAAGCCCTAAAGACTAAACCATTTTAGAAGCCAAGCTATGGGTCCCATATTTTACAGGCGGATTAAAAACTCTTTCTTCTCTCAAAGAACCCAGCATTCTCGTTGGAGTTTGCCTAATTCAGTTATGAAGATGGTTTGCTTACTTACTGGATGATACACATAGTTGGGTTTTTTGTGGGTTCCAAAGACATGAGATTGGTCTCTATCGGATGAGAGTTTAGCTGAATCAATGGTATCATGATCTTGTCAACATGGAAGTATTTGTTGTTTGTGTGTTAACCTTGAGTCTGTTACTTTAGCACGTTTTCATATCTTCTATTTGATGAGTTAAGGTGAATCAATCACACATGCTGTCAAGGTCTTGCCAACACGGAAGTATTTGTTATTTGTGTGTAATCCAGTTTGATTAGAATCGCTGTTCAGGAAGAATTTGTTATTCTTGTGTTGGAAAAGGCTGAATTTTCTATTCTAATTTTCAATTATATTTGTCAAACTTCATTGTAATGACATAGGATTTCTATATGATTGGGGAAACCAACTCTTGGAAGAGGGATTCAATGAAGGGGAAAAACTTCCCTGTTCTTCTAAATCATCCGAGTGCTTGGTCTCTGTTGTAATCGTCCTTTCTGAAAAACTGAACTCAAGAGCATATCTGTAAGTAAACTGAAAAATTGTCAATGAATTAGCAACTGCAAGTAATGTTAGGGGCTGACTGTAACCGATCATATAAATTAAGTTGCCTAAATTTTTCATATAAATTAAATTGCCTAAATTTTTCTTATTGACCAATTCATGAAATCTGTACGCACTGGAAGCCATTTTAACCATTTACATCCAAACCAGCTAAATTAGAGTTGAATTCTCAAAACCACTTAAACCAGATAACCATGGGTCGGCTCAGGCCAGTTTTGGCTCAAACAAAACCCTTGACATTCTCACATTTTCTGTATGCAGCACAAGTTTTGGTAGTTAAATTCGATTTGTGTTCAATTCAATATTATATGCCTCGGCAGTTTGGGAACATGCCTTGCTGATCCCAGTGATGGTTTATTTTTTATTATCATACTAAGAAACAAGATAACATTGTACAGAAAATTCCAGTGAAAGGTGTTGCAAAAAGTTTTAGAGATCGTTTGGTACGAGAGGCTGTGTAGTACAAAGTCTTCGAGAATATATAGTACAAGGTGTATACTGCATTCATTTATTTACAAAATGCCATTCATAAAACTTAATACAACCATTCTAGGTATTGAATAAACAAACCATATTTTTCAGCACACTAATGTGTGGAAGACAGGAAAGCATACTTTTTTATACACTAAAATCCATCACATATTATCCAGTAAAAAGACAGCTACAAAACACTGCCTCAAAACGGATAAGGATTACAAATAAAGACACATTGTAGTAGATTGATCATCATAAACGATCGCTATCTGTCACAGCCATAATTGCCATAACGATTCACCATTTTTCATGCATTGTCAAATGATCATTTATATACATAATTCTCAGGCTAAGGGCTTCTACGGTTATGAACATTGTTCCAGAGTAAAGTCTTGCAAAGCCTTGAAATTCCTCCAAGCTTGTACCCAAACGCGAGCTTCATATGTGCAGGTTTTGCCTCTGTTTGGTCTCGCTTTAAGATGCAAATAATAGATCATCCCTGACACAACTTGCTGTTCTGCCGACAAAAGTGTCAGGTATTTGAGTTTCAATCCCTGCAAACACACGGACAAAAACCGCAAGAGTCTCAAGAATGAAGACAAATAGCACACGCACTTGCCAGTATTGTAAATTTACAGTTCAATGATGCTGATTTGACACAGTGATCATGAACTGTATTGTGAAGTTCCAATCCAATGAGTCTTCATGACAAATGGAGATCATGAACAATGCTCTAAAACTTCAGTTTAATGATGTTGCATAGATTCCACGTTCATCACAATAATATAGTGAAATTCCAGTTGCATAAACTATTGATTGTGAATAGTATTGTAAAATTTCAGTTCAACACTGCTCTGGGCCACGTTGATCATCCACAATATTGGTGAACATCTGTTCATGAGTGCTATGAGAGATATTGATCACGGACAGCATTCACAAATTTTCAGTTCAATGACGCTGAATGACACGTTCATCATAAACAGATTTCAATTCAATGATGATACATGACACTTTGACCAAGAACAATGCAGCAATATTTTAGTTCAAAGACGCAGTCATTCGGAACTTAAGATCTTTCCAAATAAACATCTCTTTGAAACACGTCATACTAAGCTAACAAACAGCTACAATTCACCAAAAATCCATTCATCATGATCAAATATATATATTAGTTGGAGCCAGTTATTGATAAAGAAACATAGGCTTTTTATTCAAGACCCGCATACCTTCTGAGAGCTATACTCTGAGACAGCAAACTTGGCAAGCTTTTGTAGCTCCTTATCATTCTGAGCATTTGGTACGCTCTCTCTTCCTCCAGGAAGAGCCACTGCTAGCTGGTTAAAATGCATGATAACGATGATGGCAAGAATACCCACCATTGCCACGGAAAAAACACCACGAGCTTTCAGCATTTTTCGGCCCATATCCATACCTGCACCCATCAAATCGGGAACAAGAACAGAAAAGCACAAGGGACACAATCGTTCAGTCGGTTGTATACAATGCTAGATGAGGTGAATTGAATCTGTGTTTCATGTTAGAAACTGTCTACAAGGTCCACGGCCTTTCTCTTTGGCGGGATTCCCATGGCTAATCACACACTCTTTTCCACTGTTCGAAATCTGTCTGAGGTGTTGGGCAGCAGCAGGTGCAGCCGAAAAACCGTTTGGTGTCAGAAATTACAACCCAAAAAACGTGGGCTTTTGGGCACAACACCAGATCAGAACAGAGCCGATACGAGGGGAAAGAAGAAGATGATGACAACGGAGAAGAAGAAGAAGAAGGAAGAAGAAGAGCTTCCAGAATGGAGAAGAAGAAGAAGAAGAAGAAGAAGATGTGAACTTACCTTTCGCCATGTCGCGCTACCAAAGCTTGGATTGAAGATGTCCAGAACAAGAAGAGAGACTTGTTTCCTTGTTTGCCTTCTCCTCAGAGACAAGCGCAGAGAGAAAGAGAGCTCGAGCTTCTCAGAAGAAGCAAACAGACAGACATGGCGCTCCTTTCCTGCTGCGTTTCCTGTGCGCTGCAGAACAAGAACAGGGGAAAGATGTATGTATGTATGGTATGCATGTATGCATGTCATGCACGCATGGATGGATGTGATCGATGCGCATGCATGTGCATGTGCATGATGATGTATGCATGCCTCTGATTGATGGATGATGTGATGGATATGCATGCATATGCATGTGCATGATGGTGTATGCGTGTCTCTGATGGGTGGATGATGTGATGGATGTGCATGCATATGCATGTGCATGATGCTGTATGCGTGTCTCTGATGGATGGATGATGTGATGGATATGCATGCATATGCATGTGCATGATGATGTATGCATGTCTCTGATGGATGGATGATGTGATGGATATGCATGCATATGCATGTGCATGATGCTGTATGCGTGTCTCTGATGGATGGATGGATGGATGGATGGATGGATATGCATATGCATGTGCATGATAGTGTATGTGCGTCTTCAGATGGATGGAATGGATGGAAAGGATGGAAATGATGGATGTGTATGCATGCAATGCATGTGTATGTGCATGATGGTGTCTCCGCGTCTTCAATGGTGGAAGGATGGATGTGTATGCATGCAATGCACATGTATGTGTGCCTCGAATGGATGGATGGACATGCATACGTATGCACATGTATGCGTGTCTCATACAGATCGATGGGTATGTATGCATCTGATGGATGGATGGGTAGATATGTATGCATGCATGCACTGCATATGTATGTGCATGATGCATTTGTGTCTTAGGTGGATGGATGATGGATGGATGTGTCTGTGCATGTGGATATGCATGCACTGCATGCGTATGTGCATGATGCATTTGTGTATAAGTGAATTCAGATCTGGCTTATTGCGAACGAGCTCAGAATCGGGAATGACAGCAACCTCATATTCAGAGCCATCTGAAACTTCAACCAATGGTGGAGAATAGAGCTGTATGTGTAGGGCTTCAAAAGCGAAACATGAAACACCGAGTGAAGATGCATCTGAGAACGGAAGATCAAGGCGAAATGCGATATCATTGATCGTACCCAAGATCGAACGTTGATAATCCACTTTGCAGCGAGGTCTCGTGGTTTTGATGTTACCTTTGCAATAGCCATATTCCCACATGAGACTTAGTTGAAGAATCACATTGATGACGATTTGCAACTTTCTTTTGAGTATTTTGAGCATCATATATAGATTGTATGAAAAGGTAGCCTGAATTTCTTGGAGTCGGGTGAGCTGGTCCTCAGCAACAGGGTTTGTTGGGAGTTCTGGATGTTCAAGTATTCGTCCAATGAGGATGATAGCATCAGTTTGGATGGATGGATGGATGTGAGTGGCAAAGTCGGTTCACCACCATCATCACCATCATCACCATCATCATTATCAATGCCACCATCACAACCCACAACGATCACCAGCATCACCGCCATCACCACCATCATCATCATCACCATCATCATCATCATCATCATCAATCACAACAAAGACTATGTGAATGCTGCAACCCACAAAGTTCACTATCATCATCATCACATCATCATCAATCACAACAAAGACTATGTGAATGCTGCAACCCACAAAGTTCATCATCATCATCATCACATCATCATCAATAACAACAAAGACTAGTTCATCATCATCACCATCATCATCATCATCATCATCATCATCACCATCACCATCACCATCATAAGCATCATTATCAGTGTCACCACCATCATCATCATTATCATCATCAATCACAGCAAAGAGTATGTGAATGCTGCAACCCACAAAGCTCACCATTATCATCAACATCATCATCATCATCATCATCATCATCATCATAATCATTATTATCAATGTCACTTGTTGATGGATCAACAAGATGTCAACCCAAATTCGTTATTCAAGCATCCGACTATAGCTTCACATCGGGTGTGGATGAAAGCCCTTGAGACCTTAAAAAGAGATTAAATCAAAATATTGAAAATGGCAGTTGAAGCATGGATTTAGAAGAAAGAGATCACAGAAATGATCAGTTTTGCTAGCAACATTAACACTTCGATTGGAGGAGAAATCGGGTGTACACATTTCTGGGATACAACCATGGCCCATGGGGGGCAGTTAACCAAATTGATCGAGATATGAAGATTCTGGGAACACAGACAGCCACAGTTGTTTGAAGAAGATTCTTGATCAGATTTGCGGTTTGCGATTCTCAGGAAACAAGACTGGTTTAAAATGAGAAGAGAATCAACATGATCCATCCTTTCCGTGCGCATATTAAAGAGAAAAGAGAAACATTTGTAGAAATACAAGCTCTTTAAACAAAGGGTTGTATCGGAGAACATCGAAAAAGAAGGGGTTATCTGTGATGGCTACCACCCGAAGGTTCCGGTGACAGATTGGTTGCTTCACTACAGCCAGGGTCATCTGAGCCTTTCTGTTGCTTGGTCGCATGGTCATGTTCTGCAGCTGGAGATTCTTGGGCAGGTCTTTTTTTCAACTGAAGATAACAAATCAACGATCGAGAATAAGAACTCGTTATCTTGTCCCTAACCTTCACGCCAAAGTCTGATTTCTTATGCTCACAGATTACAACCCAGAAAGCTTATTTCTTCACAGGTCTGTCTCCAGAATGGTATACTTTTTATAAAAACAATGTTAACTCTAGATTGGTACTTAAATACAGTCATCGACCACTTAGGCATGATTCAACAAATTCCAACGCCAGCTAATGGTAAGTAAGGCATGAGATATTGTAAATTTTAAATACGACGTAACAACTGCCAATAGATAGATAATACAAGGTCATTTGCCAATAGATAATCCCAGCATTTCTATATAAAAACTTATACAACACACATACACATATACATATATCTCAGTTTATCATACACATGTTCAGAAAGAAAAAGAAAAATTTAGAAGAAGAATTTATCACCTTTTGTTCCGCTTGCTGATAAAACTGCCGGATGAGAATGTTGGTTGTTTCAGTTGATATCACTGCAATCCACAAACGTTTTTTTCAAAGGGTGGACTAAATGACTTATTGGTCCCAATTAATGGAAAAATAAATGCGAAAATGGTTCACCTTGATTTGCCGGTGGAATAGTTCGATTGTGTGTAGCATAGTATGTAGCAGGGGTAAGTTGCTGAAAAAAAAAAGAACTTTTTTTTCAGATGAGGGGTGTACTTTATTGATTGATCTCTCTTCTCCAAAGGATAACCTACCAACAGAACTAAGATCATCTGAGCAACCATTATCTCTCTTTTCGTTTTCATAGTTATCTTATGTTGCCGTTCGACACTAGGATTGAAAATCACAACAGGGGCAGATTGCGCTTTTGTGAGAAACAGAAATTATAAAGAGAGACAGAAATTGTCATTGAAATTTTGTTTCAGCAGCTGTTTTGTAATTTTGAGCTTTCCTTAAAACAGAGGATATAATTGACAGACTAGAGTAGCGTAAGAAACAGTTGTTTAAGTGTAGGCTAGGTCTCATGGGAAGCTACACACTAAAGCAGGACTCTCTGGTTTAATTGTGAAAGGACCAATTACCCTTGAGAAATTTTAATCATTCTGATACTGTCTACTTGTGATTTCAGCCATTGCAGAAGAGAAACTGATTTTGCCCACTTACGACTGAGTCTAGGAGGTAACCAGAGTCCTATGGTATCTCTTTTGAAACTTATCTCATTTTCACTTGGAAAATGAGTTCTCACAGGAAAATAGGTTTAAAGTACATCATGTATTGAGTTTTAGCATGTCATGATCCTAGCAATTCTGTGGAGGGGAGGGTAACAAAATGTTTCCACCTCATGCTTGAAGGACTTGTATGTTGCGAGCCATGGCAGTGGAAGAGACCTGGGGCCTCAATTGGGAAGGAGCTCTGCTAAAAGCATCACCTGTAGAGACCATGCTAACATTGGCCTTGATCCCCCCCCTCTAGAACACACGTACTACTTCCAAGTTCCGGTGCTTACATTTCAGACCAGGGTTCCTCAAATATGATGACTGTGATTTATAACATTAGGGTTTCCAGCATCAGTGTACACCACCTGGACACACTTGCCGAATTCTGCTTCTTGGATCTTCTTGTATCTTGTCACTGTAGTTAGAATGATAACGTACAATGTGCGAAATTTCCGAAGATTCTGACCCTCTCCTCAAGTATTCTTTCACAACAATTATTGGAAGTAATGAAGTGAATTATGTTCAAGGATGTTCATCACCACCTTGATCAAGTATAATCTGATTCTGTGCCTGCAATACTTTTCTTTCAGAAAGTTATCTAGTAGCCTAGGATTAAAACAAATTGCCCATTTTCTAAAGGTTCGTTTGACACTTTTGCATGTTACTATGGGCCTGTTAAACCTCCATCAATCTCTAACAATCCTCAAGCTTCCAACAATCTGTATCCGGCCCGTCATATCAATTCAAAGTTGAAAATTGTTTGTTTATGTTTCTGATGATATCAGAGGGCAAGTTTACTTCTCATTATTTGACAGATTATATTCTGAAATTACAAACTTGCAGTGGATTTACACCACACTGTGATGCTTCCAAGAAAAACATCATGCTTTACACAATACGAGTCTATATGTGTAGCTAGGCATGTGCGATAAATCAAAATGGAGTACATATAAGGACCAATCAAAGGAGAAAGCACATCAAGTAATGATTCTTGGTGCCATTCATTACTGTATAGAAGTGCTGAGTGACTAAATAATCATGTAAATCATTCCTCTTATATAATAGTGTTGGTAGATACTCTACCATCAGGATAGATTCTAAAAAAATATGTGACTCGTATCTCCAGCAATGTTCCACAACTCTATTGATTATCTGAGGGTGGAATAGATAGGAAAACATTAACCAAAACACTCGCTCATTAAAAAGCTTCTCTTTAACAATGTTGCACATCTTCCAAAGTCCGAGTCACAGAAAAATAAGATCAACAAAGTGATAGATATGGATGTAAGCAACCACTAAGTGTGGAACCAACATCTCTGTTTCGAAATTTTTTCTGGAAACGCTTCGCAATTTAGATTAGATAC
Source organism: Azolla pinnata (assembly GCA_037176905.1). NCBI lineage: Eukaryota > Viridiplantae > Streptophyta > Polypodiopsida > Salviniales > Salviniaceae > Azolla > Azolla pinnata. Next base: position 54,606 of record JBBBWG010026768.1, on the reverse strand, counting down.
AACACTAGAAGTATTATTAACGTTAAGCAAAGAGGTTGCCTTTGCTTTTCTTCCTTGTCAGAGTGATGAATATCATAAAGAGAACATACACTTTTGTACTCTGGCATTTTGCCAATTCCGGAAATCACATTGAGCTGCATTTCATCATTAACCCCATTTCTCGATGTACGTAGCAAAACACCACACACGATGAAATGGCCAGCATGATTTATGGATGCACAGAAAATGACTGCATGTAGCAAAAATATTACCCTTACTTCACACAATTCAGAGGCAGATATGACTTTGAGAAATTCAGAGACAGATGTGGCTTTGAGATTCTATATATTCCGATTGCAATTTTCTCAATCCAATCAAACAAAAACACAACCGTCTCTGTTATTCTAGAGAGAGGTCCCTATTAGTCCTGTCACATGTACCTTATCACTACAACACATTAATGCCACTGAATTGAAGGGGATTCAACTACAAAGATTGAATTTTTTTCTACAGTAGCATGCTCAAATCTGTCAAACCGAACGGATGCCGAAGAGACATCTCGCATTCTCTTCATGCTCAGACCGCGTACAAAACCGAAAAGAGAAAGAAACATAACCCACTATGAGAGAGAAGTAAAGAGAGATGGCGACGGATTACCAGTGGATGGGATGGATCAGAAGATCTCAATTGACTGAAGTTGTGAGGATTGTACGAAGGCCAATCTCCAAGGAGAGAACCCATCTGCGCTCCCTCTCTCCCTCTCTCCCTCTCCCTCTCCCTCTCCCTCTCCCTCTCTTCCTCTCCGATTGCAGAGTATGTATGTGTTGCTGGATCATATACAAGAAGCGATCACCTGTCGAAACAAACAAAAGCGGATTTGATGTGAAGGAGGGCAGATCCAGGGAGAAGGAGAAGAAGAGGGGGAGACCCAAGAAAACAGAGGGAGTTCTAACCTGGAGAGTCAGAGAACCGGAGCAGCTTCTGCTGCTTCTTCTTCTTCAGACAATCAGTCTGGATCTTCTTCTTCTTCTTCTTCTTCCTCTTCTTCTTCTTCTTCGTCGCATGTATGTGATGCTATGTATGCATGCATTCCATGGCATGTATGTACGCATGTGCATACGCTATGTACGTATGCATGTATGCATGTGTGCGCGTGCATGTGTGCATGAGCTGTGTTGTCATGGTATGTATGTATGCATGCACGTCATGGGTGTGTATGCATGTATGTATGCATGTGTATGTATGTATGCGTGCGTATGTATGTATGTATGTGTGCATGTGTGTCACATTGCATGGAGTGAATCATGTATGCCATGGTATGTATGCATGCATGTGCATGTAGCGTGTAGATATGTATGCATGCCTGCATTCCATGGATTGTAACTATGCATGTCATGGTATGTCTGTATGTATGGATTGTATGGATTGAATCATGTATGTCATGCATGTCATGCATGTATGTATGTGAGCGTGCATGTGCATACAGTGTGTAGCTATGCATGTATATCCATGCATTCATTGTATGGATTGATGCCATGGTATGTATGCATGTATGCATGCGCATACAGTATGGAGCTATGTATGTATCCATGCATTCATTGTATGGATTGATGCCATGGTATGCATGCATGTATGCATGTGCATACAGCATGGAGCTATGTATGTACCCATGTATTCATTGCATGGAGTTGAATCATGCATGTCATGGTATGTATGCATGCATGTGCATGCAATATGTGGGTATGTTCTGGTCTGTATGTATGCATGCATGTGTTGCATGGATGGAACACTGTAGCAGAGTTCAGATCCTGCTACAGCCACTTCACTGGAAGCTGTATGTATTTCGATCCGATCCGACATGTCGTGCTTCTCGATTCGTGCGCTATTCATCGAATCCGCTTCCCTTTCGGCCTCTCTGCGCTGATCCGGAAGGAATCCCAGCAAGATTCCAGCGAGAATCGAACATCGCGCTCGCTGATCCCTATCATCCTTACTTCCCCACTCATCCCCGGTAACTTCATAATGTTGTTACACATGCTGCGTAGTACGATAATACATACGAGCGCGTATGCTACGTATTTTTAAAAGTATTTAGTAAAGAATTCATGGAATGCGTATTTTCAACCTAGAGCTGTTAAATACGTTAATTACGGGCTAAACACACTAAAGTGTGTTGTATAATCATTCAAATTTGCAGTTAATTAAGTCTGCTTATTTTCACTGCTACCTTAGCAATGCTGTTGTGCACGTAATATACGATATGCAGACGGTGCAGATGATACGTATTTTAAAGATTTAACAATAATAATAAATCATAAAATACTGAGAATGTGTATTTTAACATAGAGTTGTTAAATCTGAGTTAAACACGGGTTTAAATACTTGAAGCGCGTCGAATAATTATACAAATTTACAAATTGAGAAGCACCATGTATCACTGAAATCTTTCGAATTCCAGTTCTCGGCATCAGTAAAAATTCTATAAAAACTTCGACTGCAGGAAAAAAACAAAATTGTCGGCTCTCAAATTTAAGTTTATAAAACGACTCTCAAATTTAAGTTTATAAAACGACTGATATTCGCCCTTGTAGAACATTTTATTTTATTTAGACATTTTTATAAGCTCGGCTTGAAGAAGAAGGACAGTTCCAGAACATCAAATACGTGTAGAATACGTCGGAGTACTCTAAAGCATATTTTACTCTATAGAATACGCGTTTTTATTATTATTAACAACGCAGAACGGGGTTGCATGGCTCAAGACTCGATCCATTTAGATCTTTGTCCTCATCTGACATATACACAAACAACTGTAGAAAAGAGCAAGACGAGAAATCGGTTACAGCGAACAGTGGCAGATCTGAGCCAGAATGCTTGTTAGCAAAAACCCGCGAGTAAATCCCGAAAACAGAGACGAAAACCGCAATTAGCCTGACTGCGAGCATCATCCGATTCAACGGAGGAGAAGAAATCGCATTCGGATCTTACCAAACCGATAGATACAGAGAGACAAAATCTTCGCCAGATTTGCCTTTCTGGGTTATGTACAAATTTGCTGTGTTTGGTATTTGTACAAATTTGCTGTGTTTTGTATTTGTACACTGAAACAAAACCTGCTCTCTCTCTTTTTTTTAACACATTTCCACAAAAACAAAATCTGATGAACACCAATTTGCTCATTCTAATGCATCCACAGGAAAATGCTGCTGCTCATCAACAGTTCGTTCATCGAAAGCCCTCATCAACATGATGATTCTGCATGTGACAGGATCCATGGCTATTTTGCAAGCATGAACAGTATCTGGAATGCATTAGCCTGAAACTTTTAACTACCAGGGGAACTTTAAAACTACCAAAATTAACCACATCTGGTTGATGCATTAGTCTGAAACTTAATCACCAGCATGAACAACATCTGGATGCATTTGGTTGAAACTTTACACTACCAAAATTAACCACATCTGGATGCATTTAGTCTGAAACTTAATCACCAGCATGAACATCTGGATGGATTTAGTCTGAAACTTGATCACCAGCATGAACCACATCTGGATGCATTTGGTTGAAACTTTACACTACCAAAATTAACCACATCTGGATGCATTCAGTCTGAAACTTAATCACCAGCATGAACAACATCTGGATGCATTTAATCACCAGCATGAACAACATCTGGATGCATTTGGTTGGAACTTTACACTACCAAAATTAACCATATCTGGATGCATTTAGTCTGAAACTTAATCACCAGCATGAACAACATCTGGATGCATTCAGTCTGAAACTTAATCACCAGCATGAACAACATCTGGATGCGTTTAGTCTGAAACCTAGTCACCAGCATGAACAACATCTGGATGCATTTGGTTGAAACTTTACACTACCAAAATTAACCATACCTGGATGCATTTAGTCTGAAACTTAATCACCAGCATGAGCAACATCTGGATGCATTTAGTCTGAAACTTTTAAAACTACCAACATTAACCATATCTAGATGCATCAGTCTGAAACTTGACTACCAGCAAAAACATCTGGATGCATATGATGGAACTTTGAAACTACCAACATTAACCATATCTGGATGCATTAGGCTGAAAATTAACAACCAGCATGTGCACAAGGGCGAAAATTAACTACCAACATGACCTACATCCGGATGCATTAGGCTGAAAATTGACACCTCTCAGAAACTGAACAAAGCGAAACACCAGCATGACTTTTTGCTCTTCTCTTTATTTCCTCCAAGCTCTTTACATAATCTGGACTTTGATGATTTCACCGCTACTGAATCACCCCCCTCAGAAACTCAACACAGAAAACCAGCATGATCTGCTGCTGTTCTTTTGATTCCTCCAATTTGATTTCGCTACTAACGAAACACACCTCTCAGAAACTTAACAAAGACAACCAGCACGATCTTTATTTCCTCCAAGCTTATTATACATAATCTGGACATATGTCCCAGGCCTAAACAAGAAGAAAAACTTCCACACAGTATGTATGTACATTATATGCACACAGTCAAAATTGAGTGGATTTCTTCCTAACCAGGCTGCCCTTTTTCCTGCTTTCACAAATAAAAGCCACAACTAACTGTGACCATGGAGAGTATGAAGGCCGTTCTAGTTATTTACTTCTCAACCATCGATCCCTGGACAAGTTATTTAACACAACCTTTCGCTAGACGGGAGGTGCTCCTGCCATGCTAGCATCAAGCACCGGCCAATCATCCAAGGATATATCCATCCAAATCAGCCCAATCAATATATAGTCTGCCCATTGATCCATTGGGGACATCGACCATATATAATTAATGCCCGCATATATGCTGCATACACTAAGAGCGTACCTGGGCAGGCAAGACCAGATGCATAGAAGTAAAACAAGACCCCAAAAAGAAGGGCATTCGAGCATATACCCATTGTTTTGGAGATCCCACTGTTCGCCCATTTCCCCAAGGCAGGAACAGGGACTAGACTGTTGAAGGCCACATAGAAACCACGGCATAGCTAGCCACCAGCCCATAGGTTCAACTGCTCAGGTCATCTCGAGGACAATGGCATAAGAAGCTCAGAAAAGAACACCGCTAAGAAGGCACAACCATGGCTTGGCCATGCGCAATTTGCCCCATGCCCGTTGCGAATTAACTCAAGGGGGGCAAAAGAAAGAAATCAAGAGGATTCATGCGTGTATATCCACACACACACACATACGCTATTACATACATACATACATACATTACATATATCTGTACGCATGCATGCGTACACAAATGTATGTATGTATGTACGTACGTACGTATGTAGACCCCTGGTATCATCCCTTTCGTTTCGCTCGTTTCGATGACGATGAGCGTAAGCTGTAGTTTGCATCGTTGCACTCGACTGCCTCGCGTGAGAGCGAGGACCCATTGCACCCATCATCATCGATGATGTGAGAGCCATTGCTGTGGTTATGATAATCACCCATCATCACCACCGTGGTGGGGGAGTAATAGACACAAGGGACATAATCATCATCGGCATGGCACTCGGCTACATTGCAAGGGGGTTCGAGATAGCCATGGTAGCTGCTGCGATGATGATGAGCTGTTGGCAGAGAAGGCAGGGGAGGCTGGGGCATCTGACCCGCAGATACAACAATGGGGGATTGGCCCATCATCTCCTCCTCTTCCTCTCCTTCTTCTTCTTCTTCCTCCTCCTCCTCCTTCTTCTTCTCCTTCTTCGTCGTTTTCTTCTTACAATGCATCACCCGATCCCCATCCCCGCTGACCATCTGACCTGAGCATTGCAACGAAGGAGAAGCAGAAATGCCCATCTGACTTGAGCATTGCAACGAAGGAGAAGCAGAAATGCCCATCTGACCTGAGCATTGCAACGAAGGAGAAGCAGGAATGATCTCGATCGCATCCCTGCCAGGGATCCGGGTGCCCGAAGCAGGGCCGATCTCACCATCGATCCGCCCCCGGAACTCCGCCAGAACCCTCCTCAGCCTCACCACTTCCTGCTCCAGCCCCACCTGCCCTTGCAGCTTCCTCGTGAGCTGCTGATTCACAGCCCTGAGCTTCGAAACCTCCTCCTCGAGATATGCGCTCTGGGCCTTCTTCTTCTCCCTGTACTTCCTCACCGCTTCTCTGTTCCCCACCACAACACCGCCGCCCTTCGGCTGCCGCTGCTGCTGCGGCTGCGGCTTCTCGTTCGCCGGGTTGAGGGAGGAAGAAGATGAAACCTGCTCCAAGGAGCAGCTATGGTGATGGTGATGGCGATGGAGGCGACGCCGTTCCGAGATGCTGGGATTCTTCCCTTCCTCTGCAGAGGGAGGGGAGGCATAGAGCTGAGTATGTGTGTGGGTGCAAGTGTGAGTATGCACTGTGCTTTCAGGGCCCGGAGGATTGCAAGTGTGAGTGTGGGTACATGAAGCACTGATGCTGCTGCTGCTGCTGCTGTTGTTGCTGCTCTTCCATAGCTCCTGCAGGAAATCCTCGACAGAGTAGCTCTCCCCTTCATCCCCTATTCCTCCGCCCAACAGATGGCCCACCTCTCCATCATCCATAGCTGCAAAGGATCTAGCAACAGCAATCGGCGCGAAGAACGCGGAGAAGAAGAGAACCCTCGAGATGTTCTCGACGAATCCGGAAGAAAACCCTTCAAAATGCTCTCGAATCCGGAAGAAAACCCTTCAAAATGCTCTCGAATCCGGAAGAAAACCCTCGAAATCGTCTCGAATAGGTTCTGGCAGCAGCAATCGGAGCGAAGGACACGGAGAAGAAGAAAACCCCCGAAATGGTCTCGACGAATCCGGAAGGGGAAAACCCTCAAAATGTTCTCGAAGAAGGATCTAGCAACGGCAATCGGCGCGAAGAACTCGGAGAAGAAGAGAACCCTTGAAATGATTCTCGACGAATCCAGAGGAAAAACCCTCGAAACCGTCTCGAATCCGCAAGAAGAACTCTGAAATGGTCTCGAATCCGAGAAGGGAAAAACACCTTCTTGCTTCTCTCAATCCTGCACCTCTGCTTCGAGAGCTTCCCGTCAGTTAGGGTTTTCTCCCAGAAACGCTCCACAAAGATCTTCTTCTTCTTCTTCTTCTTCTTCTTCTTCTTCTTCTTCAAAGGATCTAGCCACAGCGATCGACACAAAGAACAAGGAGAGGAAGAAAACCCTCGAAACGGTCTCGAATCCAAAAAGAAATATGCCTTCTTGCTTCTCTCAATTCTGCACCTCTCTGCTTCAAGAGCTTCCCCAACTTAGGGTTTCTCTCAGAAACACTCCACAGAGATCCACTTCTTCTTCTTCGTCTTCTTCTTCTTCTTCTTCCTCTTCTTCTTCTTCCTCTTCTTTGATCGATGGCAGCGAGAAGCTGCGAATCAGAGGATACCTAATCCTGTTTCTGTCCAATATCTGTATGCGTTTCTTTCCGGTTGAATTCTCAGTTTCTGAGACAGGAGAATCTCCTTGAACAGATCCCCCCCTGAAGAAGAATCGATCTATGGAAACCTCTGCCTGGAATTTCTTCTACTCGCTTCTGATACGCACAAAACCCTAAAACAAATGGCCCCACGTCTCAACACAAAACCCTAATTTCATCGGACGCTCTGCGGCTCAGCCTTTCCACTCTCACCTGTTTCCAAGCGCACAGTACACAGAAAAAGGCAGCGCGCCATGTATCCAGATGCGCAGAGAAGAAGAGAAACTCACCGCGGTTCCATCCCTTGGCAAGGTGCGAGCTTTTCTGAAGACTTGGGTTTCCGAGTTGGGGATCATGGAGAGAGACGATTCTTAAGATCCGCCATAGCTCTGCCTTCCCTCTTCAAATGGAAATCAGAAGGAACCCCAACGCACCTGCTCTTGAAGGATGAAGAAGAAGAAGAAGAAGAAGAAGAAGAGATCCTCCGCAAGGCTTTGATCGAGACTCCACTCCAAAGGAAGATCAGCGCATGCCTCGATTGATCAGGAAAAATCAAGAAACGATCGGTTTCTCGCTCACCTCTCAGGATCGAAGAACAAGGAGCGCGTCCAGATGTCTGTGGGAATCTGCCGAATCTGCCGCCGTGCTTGCAAGGGGAGGAAGGAAGGAGGAGACCCCGAAGAGGGCAGCAAAGCCATGCCCTCTGGGAGTGCAATACAGGAAAGGAAACCTGAGGAAGAGGAGAAGAAGAAGATGAAGCTGAAGATGAAGATGAAGATGAAGCTGAAGATGAAGATGAAGATGGAAGCCCTAGAAAGCCTGCTGTGGGAGAAGGGAAACCCTAGAACGACCGGGTTGAGAAGGGAGTGTGTTCAGGATTCCTGCCTTCTACCATTCAAAATTAGGGTTTCCATGAAAGCAGATGATGGTGATGGTGGTGGTGGTGATGTGATGATGGTGGTGGTGATGATGATGATGGCGGTGGTGATGATAGTGATGGTGGTAGTGATGGTGATAGTGATGGTGAAGTGGTGATGATAGTGATGGTGATAGTGATGGTGATAGTGATGATTGTGTGTGATTGTGGTGATGATGGTGATGGTGGTGATGGTGGTGATGGTGGTGTTGATGATGATGGTGATGGTGGTGATGACGATGATGGTGGTGGTGGTGATGATGATGATGGTGATGGTGATGATGATGATGGCGGTGGCGATGATAGTGATGGTGAAGTGATGATGATAGTGATGGTGATAGTGATGGTGATAGTGATGATTGTGTGTGATTGTGGTGATGGTGGTGATGGTGGTGATGGTGGTGATGGTGGTGATGGCTATGGTGCTCATGATGGTTGTGAATCAATGATGATGATGGTGGTTGTGAATCAATGATGTTGATGGTAATGGTGGTTTGATGATGATGATGATGATGATGATGATGGTGGTTGTGAATCAACGATGATGATGGTGATGGTGGTGGTGATGGAGGACAAGATGGTGATGACGCTGCTGTGGTGAAGAAGAAGAAGATGATGCTGATGGTGGTGAAGAAGAAGAAGATGATGCTGATGCTGGTAATGGTGATGATGTTGATGGCGGTGTTGATGATGTTGATGTGGATGATGGCGATGGAGATGATGATGATGGTGGTGGTGGTGGTGGTGAAGAAGATGATGATGATGATGGTGGTGGTGGTGACAATGATGACGATGGTGGTGTTAGTGATGGTGCTGATGCTAATGATGGTGCAGGTGATGGTGGGGTGATGGGTATTTGATGATGGTGGGATGATGGGTATGGTGATCATGGTGATCATGGTGATGATGGTGGGATGATGGATATGGTGCTGATGGTGGGATGATGGATATGGTGCTTAATGATGGCGACAATGGAGAAGAACTTTTTTGTTTGATGCAAAGTTTGGGGATCCAGGAAAAGTCCACCTCTTCAAGATTGGCTTCTGGAATCCAAAACCGTGCTTCCGAATCTCTCTGATCCAGCGATCCGATCTGATCCATTCGTGGGGAATCGTTGCGGAGGGGCCCAATCATCATCGGACATCGATCGATGGATTGATCCTCGCTTGAGATTCCCGGCCTGCAGCGCAGCTTCTCCGTTGCCGCATCCGATCGATTCTCGGCGCAGATTCCGTCGCCGCCAGAAGCTATACAAAACCGAGCTCGATCAGCTCGGCATCTTGCTGCAGCGCAAATTCTGCCGCAGTTTTTACGCCTGAATCCGCCGCGTCCTGACCGATTCCCAGCAGCAGATGGATGCGCTGATCTGATCTGATCGGAGATTCTGCCGGAGCTTCCAAGGCGGATCCGATTCCAGTTTTTTCTGCCGTGGCTTCTTCGCATCGGATCTAGTTGAGGACGTTTCGACGGAGATTCTGTGGTAGCAACATCCTTCTGATCGGGTTTTCTTCGACCGCGATTCTGGGCACAGCTTCGTGGCGACCCCGATCAGCTTTCAAACAGATCTCGACAAAAGCTCCATCGAGGTATCAGCGATGTCATTCTGCAACGAGTGGAATCCGGCGCTGCCAGATTGTATAAACTGCATATCCTATTCTCGCAATTCGATCGACTCAATTTTATTCCATCATTTAAAAAAATCAAGACTATATGGAACTCCTGCTCAGAGTACTTTATGACGAGGATCGATACTCGTCGCCTCAACTTTGCATTCTATAATTCGCGTTTCTTAAACTTATTATTGTCAACGCGTTTGTAGAATCATGCAGATGATTCCATATTGTTTGTCTATGTGCCTCTACAATTCTCTAGAAATTCCTCAGGAATCGAGGAATGCCTGTGTAGATCATATGTAAATACGCTACAATCTCCTAGCAAATTCCGCTTACCAGATTACATCTTAGTGGAGCAACTAATAACAATCGTGAGCGAACTAAATTAAGATCTGATAGCAATGAAAATTAACTTAATTAAGAGCTGAGGTTAATCGAGAATTGATAGCAATCAGAGTGGAGTCGAGAATGCCTGAACCTCAACTCACCAAATGGTGTTCTTTGTGGAACAACTAATAACGATTGGAACAAACTTGAATTAAGATATGATAACAATCAAAACGAGCTTAATTAAGAATTAAGAGCAATGAAATTGAGCTTAATCAAGAACTGATAGCGATCAAAACGAGCTTATTCAAGAATTGAAAGCAATAAGAGTGGACTTGAGAATGCTAGTGGCTTGTCTTCTAGAATAGAATCCTTCCTTGCTTACCGGATGACATCTCTCTATGGAGCAACTAACAACAATCGGAGCAAACTTGATTAAGATTTGATAGCAATCAAAATGAGATTAATTAAGAATTGAGAGCAATCAAATTGAGCTTAATCAAGAATTGATCGCAATCAAAGTGGACTTGAGAATGTTGGTGGCTTATCTTCTCGAAAAGAGCCCTAACTTATTGGACGACATCTCGGCGGAGCAACTAATAAAATCGGAGCGAACTTAATTACGATTCGCTAGCAATAGAAAAGAGATCAATCAAGAATCGAGAGCAATCAAATCGAGCACAATCCAAAATCGACAGCAATCAGAGCGGACTCGAGAACGAATGCCTCTTCTGGAAAGGAACCCTAACTGACTAGACAACATCTCCGAGGAGCAACTTATAAACGATAGCAGCGAACTTAATCACGATTCGATCGCGATAATGAAAAAAATGAGCTTAATCGAGAATCGAGAGAAGATCAAATCGAGCTTAATCAAGAACGGATAGCGATTCAGAGTGGACTCGATTGAGAATGCCTCTTCTGGGCAGAACCCTGACTTAAACTAGACGACATCTCTCGGGAGCGACTTATAATGGTGGGAGCGAAGCTAATCACGATTCGATAGCAATCAAAATGAGCTTAATTAAGGATTAGGAGCAACCAAATTGAGCTTAATCAAGAATTGATAGCAATTTAGAGTGTACTTAGTGGAGCTGAAAAGAACCCTAATTGTGTCATCTTCATCTTCATCTTCATCTTCATCTTCATCTTCTTCTTCTTTGCTTGTCCTCTTTGGAAAGAACCCTAATGGTGATCTGTTTTGCTCGTGATTCTGTGCATGGAGTCCCGAGATCCCCTCTCCAAGAAAAACCCACCAAGGAAGTCCTCTGCTCCACCTCATGGTTTTGGTGCCCAAGCCTCGGCCTTCCGCCACAAGATGTTTTCCCGGGCCCATGTTCTCCGCCGCAATCTCAGATCTCTTGAAGAGATCCGCATCGTCCAGAGACCTCCCCAATGGCCTTCTCCTACACCATTGCATCATGCTCTCCGATGCTGCCAGTGCCGAAGGCGTCGAGACTCTTCTTAAGAACAACCTCCTCCACATGTACCTCGAATGCGGTGCTGTTATCGAAGCCCGGAAGCTCTTCGATTCCATGCCTGTCTTCAATCAATTTGCTCGAAATGTTATGATCCGCTCGTATGTACAAAATGGGCAAATCCAATTAGCTCTGGATTTGTTCGATCGGATGCACAAACAACATATGATCCCCGACACGTACATATTTGTTAGCATGCTTTCGGCATGCCCCCACCATATCGGTATAGCCTATGCAATGGATATACATGCCAACATTGTGAGAACCGGTCTCGAACATCATGTCATTGTTGCAACTGCACTTATCAATGTGTATGGGAAATGTGGTATGGTTGATGATGCTTCGATGGTATTTGAAATGCTCCCTCAAAGAAACGTGGTATGTTGGAACGCGATTATTGCCTCGCATGCGAATTCCCATGGGAAAGTGATGAAATTATGCATACAGATGCAAGAAGAAGGTTTTCTTCCTGATAGAGTCACTTTTGTTACTGTTCTTCGTGGATGTGCCAAGCCTTCACTGTTACACGAAGGTAGGAAATTACATGTCATGGTTATGTCCGCAAAAGAGGTAACCAAGGACATCATTATATACACAGCCTTAGTTGATATGTATGGCAAATGTGCCAACCTCAAAGAAGCTGAGGATGTGTTTGATCTCATAGGAGAACAAAATCTCGTGTCATGGACGGCTTTAATAACTGCATATGCTCACAGCGGGGATGTGAGAAAGTCGCATCACTCGTACAAGCAAATGTATCAAGAAGGGCTACTGGGAGACAATGTGACTTACGTGAGCATACTTGATGCATTCTCATGCGGTGAAGAACTGTTTGAAGGCAAACTCATACATGCATGCATTGCCGGAACTCATCTCGAATCAGATGTCGTTGTCGCAACTTGTCTTCTTAACATGTATAGTAACTGTGGAAGCTTAGAATGCTCAAGATGCATATTTGATATGATACAAGAACCGAATGAATACTCGTGGAGCTCTATGGCTGCTGCATATGCACGCTGTGGGTGTATTCATGAAGCTTTACAACTTTTTGGGCAAATGCATGAAAATGGAAAGACTCCACATGAATTCGCTATTGTAAATATCGTGTATGTATGTGGGAATCAAGGGGCTGAAAAAGAGGGAAGGCAGATTCACTCCTATATTGTAATGAACATTGTAGAATCAGAGATCGTGCATACGGCTCTTATTATTCTGTATAGTAAGCTTGGATTAATTTATGATGCATATTATGTCTTCGATTTACTTCATGGTAAAACCATGTTGGTCTGGAACGCAATACTCTCTTGTCAAGTGTATAATGGGCATCAGAAAGATGCATCTCAGTCCTTTGAGCAAATTCAACAAGAAGGGTTGATTCCAGACAAGGAAACATTCGGTAGCATCCATTCCGAGCTTCCAAAGTTGATAGTTTCCTCATTTGGAAAGATGATGCTTGCTCGCATTTCTTTCTGTGGCTTCACAAGGCCAGCTTTGATCGGTGTGCTCGGAAAGTGTTACAATTTGGGAGATGCATTTGGCATGTTTGATGCAATGCCTGTTCAGGACTTGGTCTCTTGGAATGCAATCATTAAAGCTACGATCGAGAGTGGGTACGTAACGTATGCATTTCAGCTTTTTCTTCAAATGCATGTAGAGGGCGTGATAGCTGACGAGATCGTCATCCTCATGTTTCTTGACCTTTGTGCTACCCACGTGTTATTAGCAAAGGGTAAATCATTACACATCCACACGAACATATCTGTTGAACAGTGTGATGTTGCCATCGGTACCGCTTTGATCAACATGTATGGGAAATGTGGATGCATAGAAAAAGCAAAGGAGATTTTTAGCAAATTGTCTGACCGAAATTTGCTTACATTTACTTGCATGATTTCTATGTTTGCTCAACATGGGTATGATAGGGATGCCACTCGTCTCTTTTGTAGGATGCATGATAAGGGCTTGTCTCCAGATAAGGTCTCATACACTAACATCCTTTGTGCATGTGGCCATGGTGGCTTAATTAAGGATGGTCTGCGTCACTTCCTGGCTATGGAGATTCTCCACGGCATAGTTCCTATTCCAGATCATTTCAACTGCGTCATCGATCTGCTTGGGAAGGCTGGTCTGGCGGATAAAGCAAGCCATCTCATCAGAAACATGCCATTTCAACCGACGGCAATGTCATGGACGATATTGGTCGATGCTTATCGAAGGCTATCTGGTGTGGGGTGTGCAAATCATTTGCTCAACTTCTTGCTTGAAGTGGATTCCAAAGATGCTGCCTCGTATGTTACCTTCTCAAATATGTGTGTGAAAGGATGAACAACCTTCATCTATTTTCACATCTTCCACAGGTTTACATTATGTTTAGTCATGTGTGCCATGGCATGATACACAACTGGAGCTTGAAGCCAAACTCGTGGACAAAATTGTTGCCACTTTTTGATCTGGTAAAATACCTTCAGCTATATTTTTCAATTTCATTGACATCTTTCCTGTTTTTGTTTATGTACACACTGGCTAATTCGTTATGTATATGATGCAGATTGACAGATTCCCTACAGTTTTCACATTTGTTTCTGACTGCTGGCAGACACATGTGGTGTGAGTACTTCCGAAACCCTTTCTATATATTTGTGCTCCATTTTAAATACATTGCAGCTGCTTGCTCCTTTTGCTAAGTTGCTGGTTATGAATTTCACGTTTGAATAGAATTTTAAGGCCTTTGTGTTGGAAACCAAAGCCTCCGGAGGACACTGGGAATGACACAAACTGCTAGGTGAATTGATACATGCATGAATGTGGTGCTACAAAACTGGGAACCGAGATGTTTCCTGAAGATTAACGAGGCAAATGTGGAGGAAGCCCTATTGGACTTGGCAGAAGAAATCGTAGGAACTGATCGAGCACCACAGAATGAAGACTAGAGTTGGAAGCTTACCATAGAAGCTGAGTTTTAAGGCCAAGGAGGAGAACAATGCCGAAGGCAAGGAAAGTGAAGAGAATGTGAAGGATGCCAAGAGAATGTAAAAGAAATGATAAAATTGACAAGCCAATCGTCGGCGAAGGAGGAGAAAAGTCAGCGTGAGAGGAGTCGAGAATCTAAGCTTTCAGGCACGTCATCGACAACCGTTAGAGAGTGAAGCTTACACAAGGCGAGAAGCAAAAACAAGGTGGTGTGTATGGTACCCATCTCCATCCTTTACTTATGTTTGAAAGGGTTTTCCGCTAGCGTTGCATGTGATAGGAAGTTGTTATTGGTTTTGACATAATGTGATCTATACATGGGAAAAAGCAGAATAACGGAATAAAAAATATTGTGGTCATGGGCACAAACTATTTCTAATAGCAAATCACTATTTATATCTAGAGGAGGGTGATAAATGGAAGCAGTTAATTGAAAAAAAAACCCTATGAAGTCTATCTATATTGCGGGGTTATAAGAATTGTAGTATCCAATCTATATATATCAAGAATTATAAGCATTTACGCTTTCTGAAAACGAATAGATTTAAAAGAAAGAGATGGTGTTCAACCAGCTGATTAGTTAGTATTCCTGTTTTCTCTTGCTTGTACTCACACAAGAGATACTGTTTGCAACATTAAGGCTCACGATGTATGCGTGTGCATGATTCACAGGTACATACTTATGTATGCATGCATGTGTTGGTGGCGGGAAGCCGACCGATTCTGGAGGCCTTTTGTCGTTTCAGCTTAACTATTTGTCGAATCAAATCAGTTGAGTAACGAGAGGGGAAAGGGGTTTTTTCTCGGTCTTTATCGCTTCGATCGAAGATTTTGGGGTGGAGTTGGAATTGTTATTTAGGCGTATCCTTTGATCATATGCCACAAAATCGCATTTACTGAGCTTAATCTAGCTTTCATTTAGCTGTCGATCGAATTCAGCTGAGTTCCCAGTATGTTTTTTCGCCGTTAATTCTGTCGATGGTCTTGGTCGTAGACCCATTGGACATTGGCAGCAAAGTTGCAGTCAAAACTTTTTTTGATTAAAGATTTGTTGAGCACCTTCTCAATATATGGTTTAAGATCTGCAAGAATTAGAGGGTCATTCTCGGCCATTTATGCTCTATTTTTTGCAGGGATTTTTGGAGTTCCCTCATCATCATCATCATCATCATCAGCATCAGCATCAGCATCATCATCAGCATCATCATCACCATCATCATCATCAGCAGCAGCAGCATCAGCATCATCAGCAGCATCAGCATCAGCATCATCAGCAGCAGCAGCATCAGCATCAGCATCAGCATCAGCATCAGCATCAAAGCAGCTATTATTCATGGAGGCTTGTGTGTTTTTCCAATGCCATACCAGGCTCTTCTTCTTCAAGCATTACCAGCAAAAAGCTTCTAAACCCAGCTGTAATAGAATGTCTTCATGTATGCCCATCATCTTGTGTCTACCTTTTTTGTTCTGTTTTCACAGAGTTTCCTTTGCTTCCTCGGAGTCCGATTCGTTCCGCGAAGATCGATCGGGTTCGGTAGCGAAGATCGATCGGGTTCTGGGTCTCTGATCCCATGGCGTCGAGTCTCACTGCGGGCGATCGATCGATCGAGCCAAAAAGGAATTGCAATTTTTCTCTCCTCCTAAGTCTGTTTCTCGGGGCTCAGTCTGTCTTTCTCATGTATGTACATAACGTAATCCGCGTCGAATCTGTGGCAAGTCAAAGCCAGTGGTTTCATCGCCAGAGGAACAAGGGACAAGGAAAATCCCATGGAGATAACTTTTGTCGCTCGCCTAGTGTGAACTGACTCTGTCTGGCTTTCAAAGACTTAGCTCAATGTCTGTGTCTGTGTTTGTCTATGTTATGGTTTGATATTGTCATTGCCTAGGTCTAAGGTTAGGGTTTAGGGTTTAGGTGTTAGGTTTTAATGTCAAAAGGGTTAGGGTTTAGGGTGGTTAATCCTAGGGCTTTGTCAGCTTGGAATCCAACTCAATTCTTCTATGAAAACATCTATATCTATTATCTACATCAACATGCATGCATGCATGCATGCATGTATGTATGCATGTGTGTATGTGTGTATGCTTAGGTCTATGGTTTAGGGTTTTAGTGTTGAAGGCTTAGGGTTTAGGGTGGTTTAATACTAGGGTTGGAATCCAAGTCAATTCACAACACAAACATCTAAATCTAAATCTAAATCCAAATCCAAATCTAGATCTGCATCTCCATCTATATACATCATGCATGCATGCATGTATATATGCTTAGGTCTAGGGTTTAGGGTTCAGTATCTGAGGTTTAGGGTTTAGGGTGGTTAGATACTAGGGTGGGAATCCAACTCAATTCTTAATACAAACATCCTAAATCTAAATCTAAATCTCCATCATATACATGATGTGCTATGCATGCTTAGGTCTAGGGTTTAGGGTTCAGTGTCAAAGGGTTAGGGTTTAGGGTGGTTAAAAATTAGGGTTGGAATCCAACTCAATTCACAGCACAAACACCTAAATCTAAATCTAAATCCAAATCCAAATCCAAATCCAAATGTATACCGACATCTCCATCTATACACATGATGCATGCATTGTGTGCATGTATGCATAGGACTTAGGGTTTGGGGTTTAGTCAAAGGCTTAGGGTTTAGGGTGGTTAAACAGTAGGGTTGGAATCTTTAATCTAAATGTAATATCTACATCCACATCATCTACATCCATGTACATGATGGATGCACCGATGCATGCGCATACGAATCGCGATTTGTTTCCTTCCTTTTGTTATTATTTTTTCCCCCCCGTCCCCGGCTTCGTACGGCGGCCGTCGGAGCGACAATGGGCTCCAAGCACGAGATCGTGGGCTCCGGGGCTGAATACAATGTCTTTCTTGTTTGTGTTTGTGGATTCTCATGGAGATCTGATCAAATGCTAGTAGTGTGCATATCTTAGATGGATGTCTGTGTGTTTGTGTGAATGTATGAGTATGTGTATGTATGTATGTATGAATGTGTGTGTGTGTGTGTGTGTGTGTGTGTGTGTGTGTGTGTGTGTGTGTGTGTGTGTTGTATGTGTGTGTGTATGTATGTGTGTGTGTGTGTGTGTGGATGGATGGATGGATGGATGAATGGATGGATGGGTGCATGAGTGTATGGAAGAATGTGTTGTATGTGTTGTATGTGTGAATGTATGTATGTGTATGTGTGTGGATGGATGGATGGATGGATGGATGGATGGATGTATGAATGTGTGAATGAATGTATAAAAGAATGTGTGTATGTATGGATGTATGTATGTGTGTGTATGTATGTATATGCGTGTGTGTATGTATGTGTATGTGTGTGGATGTAAGGATGGATGGATGAATGTATGAATGTATGGATGAATGTATGTATGTATGTATGTGTGTGTGTATGTATGTATATGTGTGTGGATGTAAGGATGGATGGATGAATGTATGAATGTATGGATGAATGTATAAAAGGATTTGTATGTGTATGTGTGTGGATGTAAGGATGGATGGATGGATGGATGAATGTATGAATGTATGGATGAATGTATAAAAGGATTTGTATGTGTATGTGTGGATGTAAGGATGGATGGATGTATGTATGGATGTATGTATGTGGATGTAAGGATGTATGGATCAATGTATGTATAGATGGATGGATGGGTTGGATGAATTTATGTATGGATGTATGAATGTATGAATGAATGACGAATGTATGAACGAATGTGTGTATGTGTTGAATGTATGAATGAATGTATGCATGCATGTGTGGATGGATGGATGGGTTGGATGAATGTATGTATGGATGTGTGGGTGCATGAATGAGTGCATGAAAGAATGTGTGTATGCATGAAATGCATGAATGTATGCATTTGTGTATGCATGTATGTGTGCATGGATGGATGGATGGATGGATGCATAAAACTGCCAATAGAGCTACAATTATCGGCTTTCACGAATTTCTACATATAATCTCTCTGATGTTGCTCGAACCTTAAAAATTCAATAAGCTATTTGGGATTCAGCAAGAGAACGATAAAATTCGAGAACTCTGCAGGAGAACGATAGATCAATAGATCGCCAGAAGCATGGATCGGACGAGAAGAACGGTAGAAAAATTTCAATAAAACATCGAACATTTTAAGAG
This sequence comes from Azolla pinnata, assembly GCA_037176905.1. Classification (NCBI taxonomy): domain Eukaryota; kingdom Viridiplantae; phylum Streptophyta; class Polypodiopsida; order Salviniales; family Salviniaceae; genus Azolla; species Azolla pinnata. The sequence goes on along the minus strand of JBBBWG010026768.1, from coordinate 35,768 downwards.
CCGTAAATCGATTTCGCTAGAAAATTCTCTCGGCAAAACCGGAAAACCATTTATAAAGGAAAGAAACACACATAACATCCGCAAACGTCTGCAAACTTACATTCTGTGATCGCGAAACCAGGAAGCTTGCGAATGCTGCGTTCTATCGCTTGCATGCATCCATCCATCCACATACATGCACACGCACATACACATGCATCCATGCAAACATACACATACATACAGACATGCATACATACATACATCCACATGCATGCATGCGCGCACGCGCACAAACACACCCATCCATCCACATACATGCACCTGCACGTACACATGCATCCATGCATCCACGCACATGCGCACACACACAGACATACATACATACATACATGCATGCACACGCGCCATGCATCCATGCATCCACGTACATGCGCACATACATACATACATAGATACATACATACACATACATGCATGCACACGCGCCATGCATCCATGCATCCACGCACATGCGCACATAGATAGATAGATAGATAAATACATACATACATACACATACGTACACATGCATGCCACGCGCCACAAACACACCCATCCATCCACATACATGCACATGCACGTACACATGCATGCATACATCCACATGCATGCACACGCACATACACATGCATACATCCACATGCATGCATGCACACGCGCATACACAAGCACCCACGCATCCATACGCACGCACATACATACATGCATGCATGCATGCACACACGCATCCACCGATGTATATATGCACACGTACGCACACACATGCATCCATCCATGCACACATGCACACATGCATCCATCCATGCACGCATGCACACGTACGCGCACACATACATATTCACACATGCACACATGCATGCACACAGCTCACATACGCACGCACACATACATGCATGCATGCATACATACATATATGTATTCCACGCAACTCTATGCAATGATAGTATGCGTTGTAAAGCCTAGCCCCCATCGAATCCGTCGCTGCTGCAGAAGAAAGACGAGGTCCAAGCTCAAGTAAACATGGGCAGCTCTCTCTACTACTATTCATCCTCGTGATGATGACGGTGGTGGTGGTGGTGATGGTGATGGTGATGGTGGTGATGGTGGTGGTGATGATGGTGGCGATGATGATGATGATGAGGATGATGATGGTGATGGTCGATGGTGGCGATGATGATGATGATGGTGGTGGTACCACAATGATGATAGTGGTGGTGGTGGTGGTGGTGGTGATGATGATGATGATGATGATGATGATGATGATGATGATGATGATTATGATCGTGGTGGTGGTGGTGATGATCTTATATATGTGCGTGTGAATCTGACAGTCAGTCCAATATTGCCATGTATATATACAACCAACACTCTTGGAATTGGGATCATATTGATTCTTCCTGCAGCAGCAGCAGCATCATCAGGACTCCCACCCTAAACCTCTCTCCATAATTTCTCTGATCTCTTGTTTTGATGAATTCAGTGAGGAAGAAGAAGAAGATTCAAGAAGAAGAAGAAGAAGAACAAGATTCAGAAGAAGAAGAAGAAGAAGAAGCAATTGTTGCAGTAGTAGTAGTAGTAGTAGTAGTTGTTGTTGTTGTTTTTGAAGTATGGAAGAAGGTGATTCAGATGATGATCTTGCTTGCAGTGTCTAACTATCACAATTTTTTTCATGTGGGAGCTTTGAGATGAGAATCTTGATGATGCTGCAACTGCCATGGCCAGTGCTTCTTCCTTATGAGTACATGTCTAATTATTATCTACATCTACCTCATGTGTAACAATATGTAATCTATTTGGAAAGACCAGACTTTTCTTAGTAATTGATCCACTATATTAGAAACTAGACCTTTCCATTTGAATCCCACAGTTAGTTGTAAGTTAAGTTGTTATAAGATCAGTTCCTTCAATGGACCTTAAGAAACTCAGGCTGATCAAGATCCTCCTCCTCTTTAATCCGAGTTAGTACTATTTTGTAGTTGCTAGCTGAGCTGATCTCAGATCATTCCATAGCCAGCTAGCTACTCTTTCCTGCAAGTAGATTTACATGGACATGTCCTCTAATTTGCAGCAGCAGCTTGGCTATTTTTTGTTCTTGCCTTCTCTGATCTGCTTTCATATCAACATTTATAAGATCGATATGCCTCCATTAATATGTAACTAGTGATATATAACCTATCATTTACATGGATATAAGATGTGTAAGTTGGTAACTACAATTAGCCATAACCCATTACCATGCCATGAATTAGATCTAGCTATATTAAATTAGTCGATCGGATCGGCAGCATTCTGAAATTAGACAATTAATCTTGTCTTTTTTTTTGTTCAAGGTTTTTGATCTCTTGATCTCTTTATTTTCTGCAGGCTGCATATATTCAATATCGATCCGCATCAGCAATGCCGGGCAGCTGGGGACATTAATCAGCTTCCAAGTTTCCAATAATATTGGAGCATTTCATTCATGATTCACAAATCACACCAGTATGGTATGATTAAGCTTCTAAATCAACATTAGGAGCCTGGCTTAACATACATTGTAAAATATAATATGATGTTTAAACCTTAAGGGCCATAGCACATAAAAAAAACTGTCAAATGGCCGCTGTTGTTTTGCAGGGAAATTGTGCTGAGTACTTAGTACCCTGATTCATGGATTCATTCAGCCTGGAAGATGCACTAGCTGTAAAATTGTTAATTTGATCGTTTTGTTTAGTTTTTTTCAACAAAGCTCTACCATAATCTGCCCAGCTGATTACGAGAATCGAAATAAAATCGTTCTGGCTTAAATCAATCATTGATTGCAGGCTAACTGTCTCTACTCTAGTGAAGGTTTTGTGTAAACAGGGCAAAAGCTGCATGGGATGAAACAGCACTCACAATTTTGCTTTCGATTTTGGATGATGAAGTTCTTCTTTCGCGATTTCGAAACCAAAATCGGCGTCGACGAAAGATTTCATACACTGCCTTTTTTCCGAGGGCTCTGCTGGTCTTATTAGAACCCTTTGATTGACACCGTTAGAATTTCTAGCCAATCTATGAATCACAATGTACACTGTCGTTTTAGAACTTCATTTAAGCATATTTTTGCTCCAAATTAAGCACTGTGTCTAAGCTTCGTAGGCTTTTCACACTACCATTGGTTAGTTATGATCTCTGAGAAAGTAGCAGTACATCTCATTGACAAGTAACACAAGCTAATCTGATGTATATATGTATACTATGTAGGGAATGAAATTATGGACGAACGCCCCAAAGTTGCCTGAAATTTTACTATTACAGTATTCTGACATGATTTTTGCAAAAGCCCAATTTGCATGTGCTATCAATAAATCAAACAACTACTTGATCATACCCTAAACCCTTGTACACCCTTGACAATGTGTTGATTTCAAATTTACGACTTTTGTTGACTTCAAATTCCTGATCAGTTTGACATAAAACAGCATGAATTTATCGTAAGTTTTGCTGATCTAAGGCTGCATCAAATTCTACTGCTTGATTAGAAATGAACGGATTAAGATCTGATTAATTAATGGTTTGATCACTGAAATAGTTAGTTAACCAATTTATTCATTGGTTTCTTGGTAATTTTAGGTGTTAACCGTAATTTCCCCCCATATATATATATATATATATATCAAGATCATTAACACTCTTCAGATTTCTTTTTCCCCTTGTCTTCACTGTAATTCATCGTGAGCTAAAGACAGTTCAGAATTTAAATTGCAAATGACTTGCACACGATTTGACAAAAAAGAATGAGGAGGAATCGTTCAAGTTTATGCAACAGATTCTGTTAGTGATGCTTATTTGTGATATTCTTTTCTCCCTAACTGACAAATCAATCATTTTTAGCTGCTGAAGTTCTCGATCGTTTCTCCCAGAATGTCAATCGATTAACGTTAAACATCAATCAATTATGTCCAAGCTGCTATCAATTAGAATTTAACACCAATTGATTATATGTGAAAGCTGCTAATGGAATGTCCAGATCGATTAGATGTCCAAACACCTTCCTCCCATCAAAACAATCCATAAGAGCTCTGCAGCATCTCTCTATCTTCTCTTCGTAAACACCCTTCTGGATCTGTACACAGTTTTGTTCTCATTCACGAGCATTAGACAACGTATCTACAAGACCAATGAGCATAAATGCACAATGAATCTGGTTTGATCCTTGCCCCACACCATCACAGATTCAATACCAAAGAGCTACATGGCCAGCCGACCAAAGATGCAATAGACACGGTCAAGAAAATCATCTATCATTAGAAAAACACTCGAAGATTACATAAAAAAAAAAGCACATGCAAGAAGATGCTGAGAAACAACATATAATGGATCTGGATCCATGTAACAATAAACAATAATACTCGATTTTCCCTAATGTCAAACCTACAGAGAAACTCAGAAGCAGTTGCACAAAGTCGCAATATAAAGATTGAAGTCTCTCAGGATTTCATCCATCAAGCCAACCAAAAATGATGAATTCAGCTGCCTCAGGTCACCAACAGCAGCTGTCAAACCTGAGGCCAGTAGAAAGAAAAAGCACCGTCTGTCCATGCTTTTTGAACCTAAAGCTTCATTCCCCAGAGAGCCTGCCAATCTTAACCACATGCAGACGACAAGGTACAAAAGAATCTGTTATAATTTCTCACTATCTTCACAAATAAGGTTGTGTAGCTACCAGTTGCACAGAAATACAGGAAATGACAAGAAACAACACACAGGAGATTGGAAACCTGATCAGGATCTCATAGACCAAAGTAACCATGCAGTGCAATAAGCCGTATAACGAGTGCATATGATTGTCTTACCAACAAACATTTGAATCTCCATTCCTAACACTACCATCTTGAACATTTTCAGGCTAATCTTCTAGCATGAATGGGCAGAGCAAAACCAAGCTGCCCTTCAAACATCCAAACATATCCCCATACCCCTCAAATACCAATAAATTTAGCATGCCGCATAGAGGCATACACTTGCAGACAAGTATTCATCCAAATTCTCACTACCTACCTTAGGATGAGGTTCCACTGCGAAGGCGGGCTGGACCTTTCTGGGGGCGCTTTGCCACAGGTGTCTCTGCCTGTATAAACCAAACAAGGCAATTACTTAACAACAGATGCTGTATAGATCGTATACTGCAGTATTTTTTAATGCAGTCGTATCGCTTTGTCTCATGGGTCATATTGGCCTAAGCAGATGTTAATATATCTTTCTTTCATGGCCTCCAGACATAAAACAATTGGTAGTCATGAGGAGGTGCATGCAGTATGTGGGGTACCAAAATGCAGTATAGTAGGCATAGGAATAAAATGCAGTAAAGTATGTATAGTGATAAAAACAATGAAGAAAGCATAGATCCGAAATACAGAGTAATATTTGTAAATTTGTTTTACATGTTTCACGGCTTCGCAAGCAGGCTTACATTAGAATTAACAATGTGGCTACAAAAAAGAGAGAAACAGTTAATTATAGGTAACATTTGCTCCTCTCACCTCCTTCTTGACGGGAGCTTCTTTCTCTGAAAGGATCAGCTCAATGTGGCAGGGTGACGACATATATGCTGCCGAACAAACATAGAATGTCTCATCACTGTAAAGCTGCAAAATAGCAGACAAGATGGAGCAGAACCTCTGATTGCGAGATCGAGAGAGAATACATACGATTGATGCGTCCATGAGCTCGGTATGTACGCCTCCGTTGCTTCTGTGCCTTGTTAACTTGAATGTGAGAGATGTAAAGGGTATCCACATCCAAGCCCTTTGTCTGAAATTAAAAAGGAACAGCTGTTGCTATCACAACAATCATAGATCATGGCACCATCAAAATTTTCCCTAGTTTTTGAGGTAATAATAACCTTCAGCAATAAACTCCTTAATTATCTCAGGAACAAACATCAACAGCTATGAACTACATACTGGTTGTAGTAAATGATCAAAAACAGATAACCTAAATTTTAAATAAGAGATACCTCGGCGTTACTCTCAGCATTCTTCAAGAGGCCAAGAAGAAATTGAGCTGATTTGACAGGCCATCTACCTTGCCCATTAGAGTGACGAGACTTGGCTTGAGCAGTTCTTCCGACACCTCCGCAAAAGCGCCGAAAAGGAATTGCTTGCTTATGCGCAAGGACATCTTCCAGATACCTCTTTGCCTTTGCTAGATCAAGCTTCTTAATAGCCTGAGCAGCCTCCCGTGTATTCTGAACGAATTCCAGAAAAACAGTGCTACATAAATCTCCACTCCAAAATAACCTATCTTCATTTATTCATGAAGATCCTGAAAACCTGCTCTCCCTGGAACTGCCCAATTTCTCTGAATAATCCCTCCAAATTCTCAGTAAATACTCTCAGGCGTCAACTACGTGATAGAGGGACAAGAAAACTGAAGAGAGATGTATGAATGCTATATCACAAGGGCAGTTTCCCAGGTGTTCCACATCACATCACAAGCGGATTACAAGCTGAAAATGTGATGACTTGTACATACATATAAGTGTAAGGGAAATAATATGAAAACCGTCACTCCATGTTTGTTTCCAGCATTGCTTTAAATCTTCATATGCCTGCTGGTTATCCTGCTAAAAGCAACAGTTTGTGTGATACTTGAGCCATTGGCTCCAATTCTCTCAGCTCATGCCCCACCCCTTCTTCTAGATGGTAGCTTACAAGCAGAGAGGATTATAAAAAAGGACATAGTTACATTCGCGGAAATTGGCATTAATAGAAACACGCACACCGTAACATAAAAAAGTATGTCAGATTGTTCGTGAGGTTTTCAGCTAGATCTAGGACGCGGGCAGGGATAGAGTTTTTGACTCAATTTATGCATTATACATAGAACTTTGGAGTTACGATAGGAAAGAAGAAGGCCACAGAGAGGTTGTTGATTCAACACAAATACATGTTGAAAGAAACAAGTTCAAATTTTTCCACACTTGTAAGTGTACTAACCTTAAAATGGACCCTAAGATCCGAACCCCTGGCCTTGCAAGCTGTAAAAGCAAGATGTTAAATCTTTGGGGAATAAAAGAAAACACAAATCATAAGAAATGGGACAAGCTGCTCTGTTTCTATGTTCTGCGTTCTACATCTATTCTATACAGAATAAGAGAGAAAATGTCTGAAGGAGAGGTTATACCTTTGGTGATGTTATCAGGCTCTCTGGAGTAGAATTTGACCTGCGAGATAGAGAGAAAAAAAGAGAGAGATTACAGGTATGATCACTTAAGTTAGAGTTCAGCCAGGAAAAGAAGACATTTTCGAGCAAAATATCAGTTTTATGGATGCAAAAGGATGGTGGGAGAGAGTTAGCAAGGAAGGGAAGGGAGAGACTCTATGAAGATAAGAAATGATGGATTTGGCATCAAACCGATGTTTCGACATGGTCTCAATATGTTGGCTATCAAAATCTGTCAAGAAAAGGACGGAAAATCGATCTTCTGCCGGTGTTTCCGCATGCTCGAGAAGGATGATCTTCCCTTTGCAAGGAAAGTGTGCACAACGGGAAAAGGATAAAAACGGGAGGCGGGGAAACGCAGAAAGATCGATCTATACAAGGAGGATCGGCAAAGAAAATCGGTGAAGAAAAAAGGAAACACAAAAAAGAACAAATGGATGGACGAAGAAAAATTCCCTAAGAAAGAGTACAGGCTAGGAGGAGGGGGATGCCGAGCTATAGCAAGAAATCCAAGAGGAGAATTCACAAGCTACAACAGGAAATCCAAGAGGGGGAGAATTCACAAGCTGTAGCAAGTAATCCAAGAGGAGGATTCACAAGCTATAGCAAGACATCCAAGCGGGAGGATTCACAAACTGCAGCAAGAAATCCAAGGGAGAGGATTCACAAGCTACAACAGGAAATCCAAGAGGAGAATTCATAAGCTGTAGCAAGAAATCCAAGAGGAGGATTCACAAGCTATAGCAAGAGATCCAAGAGGGAGGATTCACAAACTCCAGCAAGAAATCCAAGGGGGAGGATTCACAAGCTATAGCAAGAAATCCAAGAGGGAGGATTCACAAGCTATAGCACGAAATCAAGAGGGTTTGTTTAATCACAAGCAATGGCAGGAAATCCAAGAGGGTGAGGTGAATTCACAAACTGAGAGCACGGTGGATTGGTGGGATCAAGGAAGCATTGAAGCAGATCGAGCTGAAGCAGCCAGGGACTCTGTGTGTGTGTGTGTGTGTGCGCGGGAGCGCAGAACTTGCGAGAGAGAGAGAGAGAAGCTCACCATGGCTGCGAATCGAAGGTCTGCAACAGAGAAAACCTCGGAATGAAAGGACTCAAAGAGAAGAAGAAGAAGAAGAAGAAGAAGAAGAAGAGGAAGAAGAAGAGCTCAAAACCCTAATTCTGTTCTTCTTGGGCGCCCAAGTGTGAAACCAAAACACAGCAGAGAGAAAACACTAATCTTTTTAGGGTTTAGGGTTTTTAGGGTTAAGGTTTAGGGTTTAGGGTTTTTGGGGTTTAGGTTTAGGGTTTAGGTTTTTTAGGGTTTAGGGTTTTTGGGGTTTAGGTTTAGGGTTTAGGTTTTTTAGGGTTAAGGTTTAGGGTGAAGGGGTTTTAGGGTTAAGGGCTAGGGTTTCTTTAGGGTTTATGGTTTTCTGAGTGAAGGGTTTTTAGGGGGTTTAGGGATTTTATAGGTCCGATGGAAACTGAGAGAATGTTTCGGGGAAATCGTTGCTGAATGGAGGTTTTTAGGGTTTAGGTTTTTTAGGGTTAAGGTTCTTTAGGGTTTTTTTAGGGCTTCTTTAGGGTTTATGGTTTTCTGAGTGAAGGGTTTTTAGGGGGTTTAGGGATTTGATAGGTCCGAAGGAAACCGAGAGAATGTTCCGGGGAAATCGTTGCTGAATGGAGAGCGTATCTGCCTTCAGTGCCCGAAAAAATCGAGCGAATCACTCGCGCCTGCGATTCTGCGAGCGCGGTGTCTCCGTATGAATAATGAGCGGGAACAGACGCCTGTTAGAATGCAGAAACCAAGTTTCTTTGACTCGGGGTTTAGGGTTTAGGGTTTAGGGTTTAGGGTTTAGGGTTTAGGCAGGAACGATGCATGTTTTTCGATGGTGGTCAGAGCGAAGTGGGCCAATCAGGCAATTCCCGCGGTGAAAAAAATTAGACTGCCGAATCCATAACAGATCCCGAGGCAAGCAGCTGCTAATCGCGCTCGGGACTGCAGTTAGCCGAGCAAAACAGGCCCCAAATAAGAGATAATCGCGGCTAACTGCCGCTGCTTTGTATACATCGCTCGGAGATAGAACTGCAGAAGCTTGGGGACCTCCGCTGATTCAGCAGACCCCCCAAACTTCCGATACGTCTGCCGATGTTTTAAATGAGGCTCTGCCAGAAAGGCCAGTTTCGAGGCTTGCTGATGCGACTTGGTTAAGCTCCTCGGCGTTTTCTCGACTACTCCCTTTGCGCCTTCATCGGCTAGCTCGTTGCAAGTCAAGGTGGCAGAAGGCCAGAGCTGGCAATCGACTGACCCATTCATATCAGCATTGTCTGTGCATACAGATATCCCCCCCCTGTAACTGTTTCGAAACATTGCTCCACTGAACAGTTCTGTTCGCCTTGATCAACCGGGCTCTTTCCAATGCGATCGATCCAAAGTATCGACAATTTAGGGTTCCTGGAGACATGAAGGGGCAATCAGGGTTTTCCTATCAAGAGCTCAGGCAAGCAAGCAGAACAACAACAGTTTAGCAAACACATTGACCCTGAGTTCAGCAAGACAGCCATGAGCTTCTGATCGGTGTGAATGAACCCTTATTTCCCCCTTCCTTCAGATTGGTGTGAATGAACCCTTAATTTCCTCTTCTGCATTCCCCCTTCCGATTGGTGTGAATGAACCCTTATTTCCCCCTCTTCCGATTGGTGTGAATGAACCCTTATTTCCCCTTCGGTATTCCACTTCCGATTGGTGTGAATGAGCCCTTAATTTCCTCTTCTGTATTCCCCTTCAGATCGGTGTGAATGAACCCTTATTTCCCCTTCTGTGTTCCCCTTCAGATTGGTGTGAATGAACCCTTAATTTCCTCTTCTGTATTCCCCTTGAGATCGGTGTGAATGAACCCTTATTTCCCCTTCTGTATACCCCCCTTCAGATCGGTGTGAATGAACCCTTATTTCCCCTTCTGTATTCCCCTTCTTGATCGGTGTGAATGAACCCTTATTTCCCCGTCTGTATTCCCCTCCTTGATCGGTGTGAATGGAACCCTGATTTCCCCTATTTGTATTCCCCGTCCGATTGGTGTGAATGAACCCTTATTTCCACTTCTGTGTTCCCCCTTCCGTATTCCCCTTCCGATTGGGTGTGAATGAACCCCTTAATTTCCCCTTCTCTATTCCCCTTCCGATTGGGTGTGAATGAACCCTTAATTTCCCCTTCAGAGTGGTGTGTGTGAATATGCTTCGGTGTGAATGAGCCCCTAATGCTTTGGCCCTTAATTCTTTGGGTGTGAATGAACCCTTAAAAGGTCTCCTGCTCCAAACGAGTTCCCCCTGTTTCCACGACAGAGAAGAAGCTGAGCTCGGTGGCGATGGCATGCTTCTGCACGGACCTTCGATCTCCCTGCGCTCCTTGCACGCTGCTCATCGCCATGGATTCCTCCCCTCCCGGGACTCCCTCTACGCCCTCCTGCTGCAGACCTCCGCCCTCGAAGACGGTGGCCTTCTTCCCTGCCGCCAGGCCCACTCCATCATGGCTTGCTTCGGCTTCGACGCGATCCCGGCGCTCGGAGACCACCTCGTCCGCTCCTTTGCCAGGAACGGTTCCCTGTTCGAAGCCTCGCTCGCCTTCTGCAAGGTCGCCGATCCCACCGCGCACACCTGGAATGCGATCCTCTCCTCTCACGCCAAGAACGGAGGCTTCGCCATGGCGGTTCGTCTGTTCGATGCGATGCGCGAGGAGGGCGAGGCTCGGCCCAACAAGCACATCTTCTCGTGCCTCTTCAAGGCATTCGGTGGCCTCGGCGCGCAGCGAGAAGGGCAGCTCCTGCACACGCAGATGGTCCGATCCGGTCATGATCTGGACGAATACATCGGAAGCTCCGTGATCGATATGTATTCGAATTGCGGATGTTTGGCGGAGGCGAGCAATGTATTGGATGCGCTTCGGAGTCGAGATGTGGTATCTTGGAATGCGTTGATGGTGGGCTACATCCGTCACGGGCACCACATTCTTGCCCTCGAATTATACGAGAAAATGAATGATGCTAGCATTCCTCCGACCAAAGTCACTCTTTCGTCGATCCTCAAAGCATGTGGCGGCATCGGAGCAATTCAGGAGGGCTTGTGCGTACATGATTTTATCGTTAGATCACAGCTCGAAATGGATGAGATCATTGCTGGGGCTGTAGTTAACATGTATTCCAAATGCGGCAAGCTAAGCGAAGCGATGCTTTCGTTGGATAGATGCTCTCGTATCAAAACACGGGTGAATTGGAACGCGTTACTGGTCGGGTGTGTCCAACATGACAGCGGCAAGCTTGCTTTCGAACTATACGAGAATATGCAAGAACAGGGAATTGCACCCGATCATATTTCACTCGGATGTGTACTACGCGCTTGTCGTCATCATGGGACATTGGCGCAGGGTAGAGTCTTACATAACGCAATCGTTCAAAATGGATTTAGCTCGCACATCTTCATTGGTAGTGCTCTTATCGAGCTTTATGTGCACTATGGTGCATTGGGCGAAGCTCAGAGAGTATTTTATGAGCTTCCTGATCCAAGCATGTGTTCGTGGTGCGCGCTTGTCAAAGGATATAGCTTGCATGGGCACAGTCAAGCTGCACTCGAAATATCCAAAGAAATGGTAGCGATGGGTCTTGAAGTCGATAAACAAGCGTTTTTATGCATGATTCAAGCTTGTGGAGATGGAGGTGCTTTACATCATGGGAGATTGCTGCATTGCCATACTGCTCAATGTTGTTTAGACCTCGACATTGATGTTGGAAGCTCGCTTATTTCAATGTATGCCGATTGTGGGGATTTCGCAACTTCTCACGAAGTGCTTGAGAGATTACCGGGAAGTGATTTTGTATCATGGAGTGCATTGATTTGCGCATATGTTGAGCAAGGGTTTTTCGTACCTGCCCTGCAAACGTATGAGAAGTTCTTGCGAAGCGGCGTAAGCACAATAGTCGATGAAGTCATGTGTTCGTACCTAGTGAAAGCATGTGCTGAGGTTGGGGCAGCATGCCAATGCAATCAAGTACTGTCACGGATATTTGAAAGCGGATTCGATCAAAGCGCTACTGTGAGCATTTCTCTGCTCGAGCTCTATATCAAGCATGGGAGATTCGAAGAGGCATACAACACCTTGATAAGCGGAAGAGGATCGACGCTGCTAGCAGCATGGAATGCAGCGATTGCAGGTTGTATTGAGCATGGCAATAGCATTCTCGCAAGAAGATGCTTCGAAGCGATGCGAAGCCGAGGAGTTCGGCCTGACGAGAGAACTTTTACGAGTGCTTTATCTGCATGTTGCCGTGGTGGTGAAAGGGACTATGGTATCGAGGTGTTCAAGGCTATGGAAGCTGAGTATGGTATTACACCTGGTATAGAGCACGTTAATTGTGTAGTCGATCTTCTCGGGAGGGGAGGTTTGCTTGATGAGGCCGAAGCTCTGATCAGAAGAACACCACATTCGCCGGATATTGTTGGCTGGCGGTCATTGCTTTCATCTAGCTCCAAATTCGGCAACTCGATATTGGGCAGAGATTGTCAGACAGAAATTTGCCATTCTCGTGTTTGAAAATCTGGAAGAAGCATTTGTATTTTAAGGCCTATCGCGCTCGACTATGCAGCACAGAAAGGGGGAATTTCATGGTTTAAGAAAGATTATGTATTCTAATTTGGTTGCCTGTTGATGGATGATTAAAAAAAAAAAGGATCATCTGCAATATCGCAAGCAAAGAATATGCTTGCACATTGATAGGGAAGGAGAATAAATTGTGCTGTAAACTTGTCAACAAAGGATTCAATCTTTTTAAAAATACTAGCAGCAATGAAGCCTTAGAGAGGTGTTTATGAACATATGAACAGATACATGATTCCCTGGACCCTAGATCCTGAACAGCATTGGCAACATACAACTTGCCCTGGTTACAGACTGCTTGGAAGTGGGAAACTTAGATGATATTACATTTGCTAAGTTCTATCTATCACAAGACATCGTAACACCACGAGTCTTGTTTCTAGATCTTCAGTTTTATGTATAAAAAATTCATAACCATTGTTGAAAAGCTCAGTGCTGGGTGCATGGCTAAGAGAAGCTTCTCCAACTAGCTCAGAGTTCCATGCACCCATTGAATGCTTGCCAATCACATTGTTGAATGTTTGGATGTGTATATACATACTTCCATGCGAAAATCCGCGCAAGTTCCATTCGTTGTGAGAATTTCCTGTATTTTTTTTTTTACCTTGTCAGCTGGCTAATGCATACTCATCATGAAGAATTTGAACACATCCATCTTATGTGATAGAAACGCCTGCAAAATCTTGTGTTGCATGAGGATATCTTATCCATTCTTTCAACCGTTTTAGAGCCCTGGTTACTAAGCTAGGGGCATAAATATTCATAAGAGCCAATCAATCAAATGTGCTTCCAGCTACTGTTGAAATGCATAACATCTTACTTGTTTATGCAATCATATACAGCACCCTAAACCTTTCTATCTTGCATCATCAAAGTCTTGGTCTGCAATAGCATACATATTCGACATGATAACGTAGGGGGATGGGTCGACTGAATCTATTTCAAGCAACCGGGTTGCCACTCGGTATCCTCGTTCAGTATCCATTTGCTGTCTACAAGCACCAAGCAAGTGTAAGAGTGATAGCCATGGACTCTGAAACGGCATGATATCAACTAAACGTTCAGCTTCATCAAGCAACGCTGCTCGCCCTAGAATATCGACCAAACAAATGTAGTGGTCGACTAATGGCGTTACTTCGTAATCGTTGTACATCGAAGAAAACCACTGGTATGCTCCTTTAACTAGCCCATCGTGGTTACATGCGGTTAAGACATTTATAAATGTAACATGATTTGGTTTTATCCGTTTCTCGTGCATAACGCACAGCAGTTGAAATACCCTGTCAGCAAGCCCATGCTTGGCAAGCACCGACATGAACGTGGTCATCAAAATCACGCTTTTCTCTGGAAGGGCTTCAAAGATGTTCCACGCGTTTTCCAAAAGACCGCATTTTCCATACATGTTGATGAGTGCACTGCCCAAATTCGCGTCAAGATCTACACCGGCTTCCACAACAGATGAATGAATCCACTGGCCCTCATCTAGCGATATGGACTCGCTGCAAGCATCAAGAACGCCAATAAAAGTGACCGAATTCGGCTTCACTCTACTCTCTTGCATTTCTTTGAGTATCCGTATCGCCTCTCCGATTCGCCCCTTTTGGGCACATACAGAGATTATGGTATTCCATGTGATGAGGCTTCTTTTCCGAATATTGGCAAACATGTCGCAAGCGGTGCTCACATCTCCACATTTCCCATACATATTCATGATGGCAGTCTGAAGGATGACATCTTGTTGTATTTTATTGTTCACGACAAATGCATGGATTCTCTTCCCTTCGTCCAAATCCATGTTTTTGGCGCAAGTCTCAAGAATACTAACGCATGTCGAGGCGTTGGGCATGAGCCGATGATACTGCATTTGATTGAATGCGTGGATTGCTTGAAAATGGTCCAGAGTGGCATAGCCTGAAATCATTGCATTCCATGCAATCACATCCTTCGAGGGAACCCTAAAAAACACTTCCCTTGCATCTTGCACATTGCTACACTTACTGTAAAAGCTTATCAGAGCTGTAGCTATAACCTGATCCATGTCGAAACTATTTTCAACAAGATAAGCGTGAATTATTGCACCGTCGACATACGCACATGCTTGGAGCACACAGACAAGTGTGGCTCTGTTTGGGTCAATGCCATGTCGATGCATTTCATAAAAGATTTTGAGCGCTTCATCGATACTCTGGTTAAATAGATGAGCATTGATCATTACACTCCACGATACACTATTTTTCTTGCTTGCACCTTTAAAGACCCATCTAGCCTCCTTCAAGCTGCAACACTTTCCATACATATCAACCAACGCATTACCAACCATAACATCAGCGGAGAAGCCACTTTCAACACCAGCGTGGTGGGCGATTTTCCCTTCCGATAGACCCTGACACCCACTGCAAGCATCGACAAGGCAAAGGAAGGTCACTTTATTGGGGATCAAACGATATGCCTCGTGCATTAAGCTGAACACGCGAAGGGCATCTATCATCTTCTGATGCCGAGCATATACAGTGATGATGCCAGTGCACAACACCACATCCTTGCACTCGACATGTTCAAACGCCATCCAAACATATCGCAAGTTACCACTTTTCCCGTACATGTTGATTAGCGTAGTTCCTATCGCAGCATCGCTTTCGAACCCCATGTTCCTCAAGTGAATATGCATTTGCACCCCTTCGGATCGGCACTCGTTGTTGTGGGAGAGGCATGACAAGATCTTCACAAAACTGGACTTATTTGGTAAAGTCCCCTCGTGCAACATTTGCTGGAAGAGATGGAGCTTTCCATGGTTTCTTAGTCTTCCACTTCCGCATGATGCGGGGACGAGCAGCGAGTTCCATGCCGCGGCATCTTTATCTTGCAGACAAGAGAGCAGAAGAAAGCCTTCTTCGACGGCTTCGCATGCGGCGTACATCCTCACCAACAGCTGTTGAAGATCCCCGTTTCTTTCCAGCCCGCATGCGATGAGATGGTGGTGAGCATTCCTTCCCTCGAGAATCCGCTTCCGATCGATGCAGGACGACAAGGTCGAAGAGAGGAAGGAGAGCTTACCATCCTCGATGGGGCGGAAGGAGGCCACATTCCTGGAGAAACGTTTGCAAAGAGCCGCTGCTGTCTCCAAAGCTGCTTTGTTGAGGGGACGAGCTGGCCCTAAACCTAAACATAGACCTAACCCTAAACCTAACCTGGGCTTCCCGCAGGAAATGGGTGGAGGAAACCTAACCCTAAGCTGCCATGGAAGAAGCATGCTCCATTGCCGTCCTCTCTGTTTCTTCTTCTGTTTTGAAAGAATGCCCAGTCTTTTCGGAAACAGGGGGAATTTGAAATTCAAGAAATTTGCTTTTCGCTGATGAAATCTTTCACAAGTTGCACTCGCAAATTGCTGAATTCTTCAAACGAATTTCCTCACAAATTTGCCCTCAATCCTTCACGAATTGCTGAATTCTTCAAACGAATCTCCTCACAAATTTGCCCTCGATCCTTCACGAATTGCTGAATTCTTCTAGAAATTCCTCACGAATGGCTGAATTCTTTTCGAAAATTCCTCACAAATTGCTGAATTCTTCAAAAAATTCCTCACAAATTGCCCTCAATCCTTCACAAATTGCCGAATTCTTCAAACAATTCCTCACAAATTGCCCTCAATCCTCCACAAATTGCTGAATTCTTTCGAAACTTCCTCACAAATTGCCCTCAATCCTCCACAAATTGCTGAATTCTTGAAAAAATTCCTCACAAATTGCCCTCAATCCTCCACAAATTGCTGAATTCGTCAAAAAATTCCTCACAAATTGCCCTCAATCCTTCACAAATTGCTGAATTCTTCAAAAAATTCCTCACAAATTGCCCTCAATCCTTCACAAATTGCCGAATTCTTCAAACAATTCCTCACAAATTGCCCTCAATCCTCCACAAATTGCTGAATTCTTGAAAACATTTCTCACAAATTGCCCTCAATCCTCCACAAATTGCTGAATTCGTCAAAAAATTCCTCACAAATTGCCCTCAATCCTTCA
>JBBBWG010026768.1:0-17293 GCA_037176905.1 Azolla pinnata | reverse complement strand
GTTTCCCCTGAAATCTGCATCTTTTCGCAATGAAAGAGGAAGTGGGCGATGAAGGAGCAAGACTGCTTTGCTTTGCTTTTGCTGGTTCCTCTTTCGGGTTAGATTTGGTCTGTTGTTTGATGCTGCCATCGCCATGGATTTGCAGGAGATTGGGAGTGTTTCGCAGTCCATTTGTTTCCCCTGAAATCTGCATCTTTTCGCAATGAAAGAGGAAGTGGGCGATGAAGGAGCAAGACTGCTTTGCTTTGCTGGTTCCTCTTTCGTCAGGCATATCATCAGGGCCCAGATGTGGTCTGTTGTTTGATGCTACCATCGCCATGGATGCAACAGTTTGGTTGATGATTGCACTCAGCTTCCTTGCAGAAATTGGCATCATCATCATCATCATCATCATCATCATCATCGTCGTCGTCGCCGTCTCCTTCATCTTCTTCGTCAGCGCCGATGATGCCATCTTCTCCAGCGCCATCGTCGACGATTTTGTCGTCTCCAACGCCATTCGTTGTCGATGATTTCGTCATCTCCAACGCCATCGTCGATGATTTCGTCGTCTCCAATGCCATTCGTTATCGATGATTTCGTCATCTGCAGTGCACATTGTCCAACTCCGCCGCGTCGATGATTTCGTCGTCTGCAGTGCACATGGTCCAACTTCATCGTCGATGATTTCGTCGTCTCCAACTCCATCGTTGACGATGATTTCGTCGTCTCCAACGCCATCATCGTCGATGATTTCGTCGTCTCCAACTCCATCGTTGACGATGATTTCGTCGTCTCCAACGCCATCATCGTCGATGATTTCGTCGTCTCCAACTCCATCGTCGACGATGATTCCATCATTTCCAACGCCATCATCGTCGATGATTTCATCATCTCCAACGCCATCGTCGACGAGGCCTCCCTATGCAACGCCGCTGTGCAGCGGATCATGGGATGCCCACATTCGGAGCTCGGCCGAGCGAGGCGAGTGGGCGAATGCTGTAGCCTCGTACGAGGAAATGCAGCGAGCAGATCCCACGCCTCCCATCAGCGACGATTACACCTTCGTGATCTTACTCAAGGCGTGTGCGGAGCTCAAGGACATCAGAAGCGGCAGCTCCATCCACTCGGAGATCGCGAGGAAGGGGCTGTTGGGGAGGAATGTCTTCGTGGGCAGCGCTCTCGTGCACATGTACGCCAAGTTCGGCATGCCCGAGAAAGCGAAAGAAGCATTCGACAGGCTCGAATCGAGGAATGTGGTGTCATGGACATCGTTGATCGATGGGTATGCGCAGCGTGGATCGATGCAAGAAGCTCTGGAGTGCTTCGAGCAGATGCAAAGGGAGGGATTGCGCCCGAACGAGACCACGTTCTCGTGCATAGTGAAAGCTTGCAGCGCGTCGAGATCGATCGACAGAGGGCGGCGAATGCATGCCATGGCTCTCATGGAAGGGCTCTCGGGCAGCCTTCCGATGGGCAATGCGCTCATCGACATGTATGCGAAACGCGGGCTCTTTGAATCGGCGCAAGCCGTGCTCCGGAAGCTTCCGCGCCGCGATGCGCTCTCGTGGACCGCGTTGATCGGGGGATTCGCGGAGCACGGCCGCGGCGAGGAAGGCCTGCGTTGCTTCGAGGAGATGCAGCGCGAGGGTCTTTCGCCGAATGTGGTCACATTCGTCGCAATCTTGAAATGTTGTTGTTGTTGTTGCTGTTGTTGTTGTTGTTGTTGCAATGCTTGTGAGCTTGCTGAATGCCGAGATGTGCACTCGGGCGCTGTCAAGATGGGCCTCGAAAGCGAGCTAATCCTCGCGAGCTCGCTGATGGGCATGTATGCGAGGCTCTTGTTGCTCGACGAAGTCGAGGGAGTGTTCCGGAGCTTGCCTGCGAGGGATCTCGTGGCTTGGAATGCATGCATCGAAGCGTATGTCGAGTGCGGATGCGGAGAAGAAGCATTGGCATGCCTGGAGCAGATGCAAGCGGAGGGAGTTTCGCCGTCGGGGGCGAGCTTCGCGCATGGCTTGAAAGCTTGCGCTGCGATGGGAGCCAAAGAGAAGGGCGAAGAGATGTTTCATACGGTTTCTGCGCGGGGGCTGCTGGATCGCGATCCGATGGTGGGCAATTCCTTGATCCACATGTATGCGAGCGTGGGGATGCTTGCAACGGCGCGGGATGTGTTCGAAAGGCTCCCGGTGCGCGATGTGGTCTCGTGGAACTGCCTCATAACGGGGCTTGCGCAAGCCGGAGAATGCCGCGAAGCTTTCCTCGCGCTGAGTCGCATGGTGAAGGAGGAGGAGGAGGAGGAGGCGAGGAAAGCAAGGCCGAATGCGGTTACTTTCGTCAGCGTTCTCGGCGCTTGCAGCCACGAAGGGCTGATCTGCGAAGCTCGCTTGTGCTTGAAGGCGATGAGCAGCGGTTACGGGCTTGTTCTGATGCTGGAGCATTACAAGTGCTTGATCGATCTCTTCGGCCGATCGGGCCAGCTGAACGCAGCGCTCGCGATGCTCAAGGAGCATTGTAACTTCGGAGCGAATGCTGGGATTTGGAGGAGCTTGATGGGTGCTTGCCAGAAGTGGCACGATGCGGAGATCGCGAAGGAGGCCTTCGAGGCTGCGACTTGCTTCGATCGCAACGATGCGATGCCGTATGTGAGCTTGTGCAACATCTATGCAGCTGCAGAGGATGATGCAAAGCAGCAGCAGCAGCTCTTTTTGAATGTGGTTTAAGTAGTAGAACCACAGCTCTTCTTGAATGTAGTAAAGCAGCTCTTCTTGAATGTGGTTTAAGTAGTAGAACCACAGCTCTTCTTGAATGTAGTAAAGCAGCTCTTCTTGAATGTGGTTTAAGTAGTAGAACCACAGCTCTTCTTGAATGTAGTAAAGCAGCTCTTCTTGAATGGGAGCTGGAACAGATGCATGCATATATACATGCATACATCGGCATCCTCGTCGAATGCATCGTATGTATGCATTGATTGAACATACCAGCAAGCAAGATCACTCCTATTGATAGTGAAATGGAAGAGTAGAACATGATGGAAGTATAGCCACCACAGAGGCCTACATTTTTGGATCAAACATGGCACAATCAAATAACTAACCCATTGATGGTGGCAATGCCAGCTCTCGAGTGTTGTTAAGAGTGGACTTTGGGTTCGATTTCCGGGCTTTCGAACCCCCCCGCGATGAGCTCCGTGGAATCGATGCGTGCATAGCATACGTATATATATACACATTCATCCACATCCCTTTGTGTATGTGTGATTGATTGAACATTCCAGCACGATCACTCCTACAGCGAAATGTTGGAACAGATTAACCTATTATATCATCGCAATGCTGAAACCAACGTGCATTCGTCTATCTAGATCTGCCTTCGGCACATGATAATCGCGCATATAATCAATTGTTTGTGATTGCGATATATAATCACGAGGTTTTCCCAAATCTAATCAAATCAAATCTAATCTAATTGCATCGAATTGAATCTAATCTAATCTAATCTAATCTAATCTAATCTAATTGAATTGAATCGAATCGAATTGAATCAAATGTAATTGAATCAAATCTAGTTGAATTGAATTGAATCGAATGTGATTGAATCAAATCTAATTGAATTGAATCGAATCGAATCGAATCGAATGTAATTGATTCAAATCTAATCCAATCTAATCGAATTGAATCTAATCGAATCGAATCGAATCGAATCGAACGATCGATGGCTTCTCTGGGTCCAATTGAGGACTTGCAAATGTCTCTCATTTTCGACAAAACGGTGAACATCATCACAAGTGAGAGTCACATTTCTTCACACAGTTTCCAACATGCCATAGCCAGAAGTTGCAGAAGAGGCGAGCTATGGAGGATGCCGAGCTGGAGATCCTGAGCTCATGGCGCGATTTGAACCAGAGCCCACCTTCTCTTTCGCCTTCTTCCACATGGGTTCTCTCTCTCCGTCGATTCCAAGCTTCGGTCAAGGCCCTGGGACCCTCGGCTTCCCCGCTCCTCCTCTCTTTGCTCCGCCGGCCGGGCCTCTCCGAGCTCGCCATGGATGCCCTCGCTCACTCCATATCCCTCTGTTGCGGCCCCTGCGCTTCCCCTCCTTCGCTTGTTACCTTCGACTTCGCACCCCTCCTTTTCAGCATCAAGGCAAGTTCCCTTCTCTCTACATGTATGTATGCGTGTATGTATGTGAATATGTGGGTATGTTTGTGGCGTATATGTAAAACACATACACACCAGGCACAGACACTATATATGTCTTCTTCTGGTGTTTGTATTGATGTCAATACATACAAATATATCTGCATTTGATGTATGTAGTGTTTGTGTGTATGTGGTCAGAGACGTTAAATTGAGATCATCTACACTAGCCGACCCAGGGCAGAAAACCCTTCTTTTACGCGCTTTTTCTGTTTTGCTCTCATCGAATGAATTCATGCTGGACAGATTTTCTGTTGAAATAGCCTGGCCGCATTGTACTTGTACCATGAAGATCATGTTTTCTTGGTTAGTTTTTGATTGTTGGTGCCCGTTTTAAGAAAAACATAAGTGTTCATTTAGGAAAACAATTTTGGTCAACCAAATGAAGATAGCATTCTGTTAGTTAACTCTAAAGAGGGTTTGGAGTGTCTCAAGAGGATTGAATGCTCATTTTTAGTGCAAAAGCTAATGAGAAACATTCTTTTGCAGTGCTTTTTGAGGATTTGATCAGTTTGTTTTCCTGTTGATTCCAAGTTTCCTTAGAAGCTTGAATGTAAGCGTCTCGCTGGTTTTCCCGTGCAAAACTGGTGCAGGGGAGAAACCTAGAGGAAGCTGTGTGTACGAGTTGCAGATATCGGTTCATATTTATGGGATAAAAAAAAAAAGAAAACTTTGTTCAAGGTATCATTTGCATGAATGTATGAAATACAGCTCTCAAGATGAGAAAATGTTTTCACGACAGATCAAAGAGATGGATTATGTCAAAGGAGGACTTGGTTGGAAAGTGTGGGGCACTGCTCTTCTTTTATCTTCGAGAATTGTTGAGGTGAAAGAGAGCTTCATAGACAGTAGAGTTCTAGAGCTTGGGAGTGGCTGTGGCCTTTGCGGATTGCTTGCTGTGAAACTTGGGGCCTCTGAGGTTGTCTTGTCAGATTGTGTCCCTGACATACTTGAAAACCTGTGTGAGAATATCCTCCTCTTGCCAGCAAAACTTTTCCGATCTCATGATGATAAGAGCCGTGAAGAAGAGAGCTCTACAGCTTCCACCACTGCCCTTCATGATTACATATATGAAGGTGAGGAACAACCTTGTGTGGTTCAAGTGAGAATGCTAGATTGGTTGCAAGATGGATTCCAGGAGATGGAAGGGGTACGTATATAAATTTATTCACTTGCAGGCATGTATGCATGCAATCAATCGTCAATGAAATTTCAGTGCCATTTGCCTTTTAATTTTCATTGTGAATTCATCGCAACCATTCGTACAAATTTATTTCGTGTATTAGAATTTAAGCATGCTTTTGAAGTTAATGCAGCCATGAACTTAGTCATTATACTGACCTCAGGTGCTCTCCTTTTGAAACATAGCTCTGTCCAAAAGAGAAAATATTGATAATGGCAGGAGAATCCGACTCTTCCCACTTTGGCTGGTGAGAAAAGATTTGATTGGGTCATTGGAAGTGATCTCATTTATGATCAGAACTCTATACAACCTTTGGCGGTGAGTGATGTTACGCTTCCTTAAGGTTCGGAAGTTTGTTATTGTTCTGCAAGGTTTGCATTGGAAGTTTATGATTAGAGAGTTGAAATGTGTCTAATTAAGATGTCAGTTAATAGCCACCAACCCAAACAGACTGAAATCTATTCATACTTGAAAATGAGACCATCAATAATGTCAATAACCATCATTGATTAAATGTCTATATTGGACTTAATCTCAGCCGTCCTCATCCATGCCTTAAAAAGGAATTTATCAGAAACCAAGCAGTATGCTTGTCGATCAAGAGATTAATTTTCTAATAAGACACTCCATTGAGCTGAATGGAGGATACAAACCCTCTCTTTGTGCAGAGAGTGATAAACCGAAGGCTTCAAAAACCACATGGAGTGGGAATGTTTGCGAGCCCGGTGCGAGATTCTAAGGAGCTGGAGATCTTCCTCGGAGAACTGGATATATTAGGGATGGAGGCCAGCGTTGAAAACTGCAAAAAGGAACAATGGGATGCTTGCATCAATTCACTAGGGCCTGAGAAAGCTGGAGCTACACTTCATGGCGTAGACCATTACGACGGAGGTGTGGTGGTGATCCATGTAAAACACAGATATCGATAAGAAATAGCAGCAATTGGTTCTGCCCCAAGTTATATACCAAACAATTTTCTGGAGTATGAATTCTGATTGCACTCTCGCCTATACTAGAAAGTGAGAAAAAGTATTCAATATATCAGTTCATTGTTCATTATACTGACCCCAAGTGCTCTCCTTTTAAAACATAACTCTGTCAAAAAGAGGAAATATTGATAATGGCAAGAGAATCCAGCTCTTTCTGATTCAGCCGGTAATAAGAGATTTGGATTGATTCATTGGAAGTGATCACATTTATGATCAGAGCTCTATTTACAACCCTTGATGGTGACTATTCGTTATAGTTACTTGATGTTTGGAGTTTTGCCACTGTTATGCAAGGTTTGCATCGGCAATTTATGATTGGAGAGCCAAAATGTGTCTAATTAATTAATAACCCAACCCAAAACTGAGTAAAATCAACAGGAATTCACTTCTCTATAAAAATGTTCTCTCAAGGGAAGTTCAATTTACATTAAATTGTTTTATCTTGTTTTTCCTGTGCTTTGAGATACAGCTTATCTGAAAAAATATTGTTATTATTTACCAAAAATCCAGTAACTATAAGAAATATATCGCTCTTACAACATTCAAGATAAAAAAATGTACAACCAGAGGTTTATACTATTTTATACTTAAAATTTACAGGATCCTCTTCTTAGATACATTTGGTATTTCTTTGCCAATATCTAATACAGGACGCTGGTATGTTAAACTTGTAGCAGATCAATCATTTCATGGATGTGAATATTGATAAGAGGAACAACAAATAAGCAATGACACAAATTTCCCCAAACGCTTGAATGGCAGAGAACAAACATCTGAATCAAAAAGATGATTTTGTGTGTCTATTATCATATCATCAACTTACAGCGCCAAGGTGCCGCCGAGAACAAACATCCATGAGAATCAATCACCTCCATGTTTCTCCCTCCTTCCACTGCATCTGGAATCATGATGCCACCCAGCATCTCATTGCCACCCGAAATGTTATTGACCAGGAGTCTCTCACCGACATCAATCATGATACCACCGTCGTAATCAATGACACTGGTAGTGGTATGATCGATCATCGTAGTAGGACCATTACTATCAACACTACCACACTGGTCTACAGGTTTTCTCGCAAGCCCTTCATTGCAGATACGAGAAGAAAAGTTCCGTAAGTTCGAGAGTCTGGTGCAGGATACCGACCGCAAGGCTTGTGCTGGAACAGGGGAAACTTGGTTTGCTGGGCTGCTACTTTCTTTGGGTGAAGTAGAGTGACTTTGTGGATAGCTTGTGCAAAGACCCAAGGAGGAACATGCAGGACCTTCTCGTGAGCGGGCAGTCTTTCCTAGCTTAATAAAAGAGACGATGCCATGTCGACATAGAGGGCATGGTACTGAGCCTGGGGGACCAGAATCTTCAGTGTACGAGCTACTCGTCGAGCATAAATACAGTGCACACTTGGTACAGAGTTCATGACCGCAACCTGCAAAAATGAATTGCAAGAAAAACATGCATAAATTCACATGAAGATTTACACAAGCAAACACAGCAATGTCTACTTCCGATGCTTTTCATACAAAAGGGACAATGGTTAGATGAAAATAAAATAAACCCACATGTCTGCTAAATAATTGTAGCATGACAGTAGTTATCAAAAGCAAGCAGGAATTCAATATGAAATTTTAGAGGGCTAAACTAACCATCCGCAGCAACTGTACACGTAGATTCTAAACAAACTGCACAATGCTCAATGTTTCTTTCAGGAAGTGGTTCTGCAGTATGCAATCCATCCTCCCTGCATTGTAATTAGAAGCTTCATGTAAGATCAAGTTGTATTTACTTCCAATAGTTACAATAATATTCCAATTAAACAAGCTACCTCTTTACAGTAATCTATAATTGATGATTAAGACACTTCAAACTCTTTTTCAAGAAATGCAATTTTAATACATATGAAGAAGAAGACAACTATCTTAGATCTTCAATATCAGCTAGTTATGGGTAAGACTGTTAGAAGTATGTACTGGAAAAAGGCCCATATTTTTTAGCATATTTGAGAAATATTCGCACCTTGCAATTTTTAAGATGCTCATCAAAGGAAGTGACAAGAAGCGTGATATTGGAAACGATTGCAGTGGCACTTGAGAGTTGGGAGACAACAGATTTTCCAACCAATGCCTTCCCCAAACACGGGCAACATCCCATGCTACCCAACTGCAATGACCAAGAAAAGGAAAATAGCATTGATAAGATAAATACACCTTATGTTAATCATTAAGTGGAAGTACAGCCCACAAATACATATATCTAACCATTCACAAGCATTAAAGACCACAAATTGCATCGATATGAGGAACTCGCCTCCATATCAATGATTAATCATAGATAAGCATTACAAAGTGCATTTGTTGAAACACTTGAAGAAAGCTGATGCAGACATGAAATAAATAACAGATTCCATACCCATTGCAATTCAAAGCAGTGCGACTAGCTCCCTTTGAGATGAGAACCTGAGAAAAGGAAATGTAATTTATTAACTATGATTCCTGAAATGAAATAAAGAGTAAGCTACACTGTACCTGACAACATTGCAAGCTTCCACCGCATGCAGCATAATGTAGAGGGGTGCTACCCGCTCCTATTTGCAACAGTAATAATTGGAGAATAAAAAAGCTATCAAAATATTTAGTGATTTGTGCAAGACTCAAAAGCACAGGATTTTCCAAATCCTTTTCTTTTGATCAATTCCATACCTATTAAGTCAATAGCAGACCCATAATGAAAGGTGGTCGCTGACACACTGGCAAACAAATCGAGCAGTAGTTGTACACAATCAGGGTGTCCGTAGAGAGCAGCCAAATGCAGGGCAGTGATACCGCCATCAGCTGGTTTACTCACAAGCTTGGACAAAGCACTGTACATACAAGCAGCACGATGAGAAGAAAGAGGGGGACAAAAGAAGTTGCCACATATCTTCATCAAAATTCGAAATAAACATTCAATGCAAAGTTGAAAACAAGGTTCATATTAGCTGTACAAAAGAAGTCCAAGATACCCATAAGTTGTTGGACATATACACAAAATACACCTCAGACTTCTATTTTGCTAAGCTGTAAAATTTGGTACATTAGGGGAATATCACTATTTTTAACCAAGTAGAAACTCTCTAAAGAAAAGTATATACATTACATTTTATCAATCTGAGCCTTCCCAGATGATGATTTTTCTCCACTCTTTCCAATGGCTCTAGAGCTGTCCCATGCATATGACATACTTGGTATATGGTCGGAAGCCAAAAGCCGTATGCAACGAGCATGACCATTCACAGCAGCAAAATGAAAAGCTGTACGTCTGTTCAAGTAATCAGCTCTGCTTACCTGCAGAAGGGGTGTATGACGACCACGATGAAAATATGAAGCAGCAATTTTTTAACTCATCAGACATTTGTATCCACAATGTACAGGGGGTTAGATTCTCATATGTTTATAAGTACTAGAAAAACATTCCATTTGTCTTTTTAGAGATAAACGAATCACATACACCAAAGTAATATCGGACATACATTTGCTTTGTGCAGGATCAATGTTTGAACAACCTCCCAATGTCCAAATCTAGATGCTTGCATTAATGGAGTCTGCGCATGAATGAAGAAAGCACACAACAATATATTAATCACACATGCTGCTACAGAAAGCTTTTTGTTAGAACACTACATCAAATGATTATAAGAGTGTGGAATATGCCATACTTGTCCACAGTAATTCCTGATGTTAACATCAGCACCATTCTCTAGAAGGAGGTTCACAATCTGCATAAAGGGTAGCACAAAAATATAAGAAAATTATCCTGGAATGTTGAATGACTTTAAACATTTAAATGTTTCTGAGAGAACTCAAACAAGAGGTTCTTATATCAAAAGAACCATTTTCAGGGTACCTTCCAGGAGCTTGGTATCCTCAGTACATGTAATATCAAAGTTAGACACGAACTATGTGTTCAGGTTTGTTTTCTTCAGTAGCCAACAATTATTACAGAAGACAGGAAAATACATCAATGAGAATACTACCCCTTTTCTTCCTCACGCAGAAATTGACCAAGGCTACGAGGGAAATCATGGACAACCAAGATCATTAAGAAAGAAAAGAGAGTAGCTGGAGTATTTATATTTTGAGATCATAATGTAGTGTGTTCCAGTTCCCCAACTCCTGGCTTTGTTTCCAAAAATTTACCATTCCAGGAAACTAAGGAACTCCTAGCTTTATATTTCCCCTGATGATTGGATAAAGGATATAAAAATAAATGATAGACAATACAGAAACTGAACAAATCTATCTTCTTTCTCGGTTCATTTTGATGATTAGACCATTATCACAATGGAGACCATAGCCAAATATACCAATTTCAGACTCTTAATCTCCTTTGATTTGGTGTCTGGACCAAGGACATATGAGATAATTACAAACTAAAACCCCACGGCAGGGAGTAAAGAAAACCACATGAGAACGAACTCCATCATCGGATGAAGCATACGGTAGTACATGCCACGGATATTTGGGGGAAAAAAAATCCTTTGTTACTACTTGACAATCAATTTCAAAAGGGATTACAGCCCAGAACAGGACTGATTAGAGGCTTTTGTGGAAAAACGAAGTTTCAGAAGAATCACAAGTGGTTACCTCATTGTGGCCTTTAGCTGATGCAAAGTGAAGTGGGGAGTTGAGTGCTCCGAAGGTCGAGTATTTTGCCAGGAGAGGATTGAGTTGAACGAGGGCACGAGCTTCTACAAGGTCACCATCACGAGCAGCTGACACCAACCGCTCTCCGGATGCAGAACAACCAAATGAATTGCCCATCAATCACTACTCTGATCCGGCCCAACAAGAGAGCATTCAAATTTCTCGCTTTAATCCCTTGTGCCTATTCATTTTGTTGTTGGTTCCTGTGCTTGTATTGATTTGCAAGTGCTTCTGATTCATGACAAAGGAGAGATTTTTCGGTGCAGTTCTTAGGGTTCTCTGATTCCGATACACAAAAACGCTGCCTCCTCGAGCAATATCACTCGAAAAAGCTTAGAGTTTCTTCTGTTCCTCTCAAACCATAGTAGCAGCTCCTCTTGAACTAAATTAGGGTTTGGCTCTTCAGAGAGACAGAGAGAGAGAAAATCAAGGTTCAGAAGGTGTGCAGCAGAAACCAGGACTTTCCCTTTGCTTCCCTGAGACACAGTACACAAATGCTAGGATGTCATCGGGTCCTGAGAGAAGAGAATCGAGATTGCTGTTCTCCATCACATGAAGGAGGAGCTTCCATTTGCAGGCTGAAAAACCCAAAAAAAACAGAGAAACACAACAGGCAGTGCCTGTGCAGAGGAGGTGGGTCTTCTAGCAGGAGAACAGGATTAGGGTTTCCGTGAGCAATGGTGGTTTGGGATTAGGGTTTCCCTGAGCACCACTGATGATGATGGTGATGTGGTGATGGTTGTGATGGTGTTGGTGATGGTGATGCAGATGATGATGGTGATGGTGATGATGGTGATGATGGTGGTGATGGTGGTGATGGTGATGATGGTGATGGTGGTGATGATGGTGATGATGATGGTGGTGGTGGTGGTGGTGATGATGATGGTGGTGGTGGTAGTGGTGATGATGATGATGGTGGTGGTGGTGATGATGATGATGATGGTGGTGATGGTGGTGGTGGTGATGGTGGTGGTGATGGTGATGATGATGTTAATGATGATGATGGTGATGGTGATGATGCGATGCAGATGATGGTGATTGTGATGGTGTGATGCAGATGCTGTTAATGGTGGTGGTGATAGTGATGGTGATGATGGTGATGGTCGTGATGGTGATGGTGGTGATGATGATGATGATGGTGGTGATGGTGATGCAAATGATGATGGTGATGACGATGATGGTTGTGGTGGGTGATGCTGATGATGGTGATCTGGTGATGATGGTGATGGTCGTGATGGTGATGGTGGTGATGATGATGATGCTGGTGGTGATGGTGATGGTGGTGATGATGATGATGCTGGTGGTGATGGTGATGCAAATGATGATGGTGATGGTGGTGATGGTGATGGTGATGGTGGCGATAGTGGTGATGATGATGATGGTTGTGGTGGGTGATGCTGATTATGGTGATCTGGTGATGTTGATGATGTTCATGGTGGTGGTGATGCTGATGATGATGATGGTGATGGTGGTGCATCATTTCCTAGAGTGTCTGAAAAATATCTTTCCCAAGTACAAATTCTTTGGTGGAGAAAAACTCTGCAAAATCTTTAGGTCAAAAGCCTGGTCAATGTGTCACAGACCCTAAACCCTAAACCCTAAACCCTAAACTAGCCGATCGATCAGCTTTAAACATGTTCCAAAGATTATACCCGATCAATCAGCTTTAACCATGTTCCAAAGATTATACCCGATCAATCAGCTTTAACCATGTTCCAAAGATTATACCCGATCGGTCGATCGATGGTTTGTCCCCGCATACTGGCGATCGATTACATCTGTTGATCTTTGAGCTGATGGAATCGGTCCATATCTGGCGATCAGCCTGATTCGATCAGCTAGCAATATCGCATCTGGCAATCGATTGGCTCACTTGATCCTCGAGCTGATGGAATCGGTTCAGAAATGGCCATCAGCCTGATCGATCAACGGGCAAATACTACATCATAGCAATCAAATCAACTTATTTGATCCTCGAGCTGTGACGGCAATCGGTTCACCGATTGGCGATTCAACGTGATCGATCAGCTCGCAAGTACTGCGTCCGGCGAATCAATCACAGCTCATCTGGTCCTCGAGCCGATGGAATCAGTTCACAGATGGCGATCGGCCTGATCATCAGCCTGGGCAATACTACTACACCTAGCAATCAATCAGCTCATTGGATCCTCGAGCCGATGGAATGAATCGGTCCATCATCAACAATATATACATACATCTGATGATCTTCGAGTCGGCGGATGTTTTGGTCGATGGGCCATGTCTAACATCAGGTGACCACATCAAGAGGGGGACATCTCACAGACACATTCATCCCAGCAAAACCCCGACATCTGGAGCCTCGAGATCTGCCATCTGCATACATGCGCGAGAGCCAAAGCAGACACCTGTAGCCTTGCAGATACATACAGATCAAAGCCGCCGACATTTTCAAGCTCGCCATACAGTCTGGTCAGGTGTCACCGACCCCTGGGAGCCTAGCCCGATTCCGAGCTTTCCCTGTTCAAAACTGTGCGATCGGCGGGGCGATCTGGCTTGATCAGTCGGCCTGTTTCGCCAATATATTACGCTCCGAGACGAGACAACGATGGAGCTCTCGTGTTCGCTTTTCTCTCTGTGGACCAACGAGTCCGACGCTTAACATTACAACTGAGAACCAATGATTCAAAACTGGCCCAGAAAGAGAAACAGTAGCTCACCGCTTGTGACCCTGGCAAACATACATCTGCCGACTGAGGAGCGCATCGGCTCCACCATCACGTCGCATGCATGACATGACATGACATTAAGACTGTGGAACATTTTGGGCGCGATTCCGCCGAACATGCCATGCTCAACATTTGCATACATCCTTCACATCCTGAATGACTCCAGCTTTCCAGTACTAGCATAAGCTCACCTCTTCTTCTTCTTCTTCTTCTTCTTCTTCTTCTCCAGAGATAGATGTTATGCATCACTCACACCTTGCCAGAGCTTGCTCGGAGCTATAATGATCGATCAGGGCAATGCACCCCGCGGGATCGAATACTGAAGGCATCGACTCGACCAACTTCCGTGCCTCGTCGAATCGCCCCACGTGGGCAAGAAGATCTACCATGCATCCATAGTGCTCGACCCTCGGCTCGACATTGCAAGAGCCAGAGGCCATCACCCGGAAGAAACGGTGTGCTTCATTGACATAGCCCACATGGCTACATGCGATCAACAGAGCCAAGAAGGTCACCTCGTTCGCTTCTATGCCTTGCTCTTGCATGCCTTTGAAGCATTCAACAGCTTTACTATACTCACCGCACTCAGCATACCCCTCCATCATCGCACTCCAGCTTACCACATCCTTGCTTTCCCCCATCTCGTCGAAGCATCGATACGCATCCTGCATGCATCCGCACTTCGCATACAAGTCGATGACGGTGTTCCCGATCGATGCTTCCGCCTCGCAGGCTTCTTCCATAACATGAGCATGGATTAGCCTCCCTTGCTTTAGGGCAAACATCGCGGAACAAGCTTTCAGCAAGTGTATCAGCGTTATCTTGTCGGGATCTATACCCTGTTGCTGCATGTGGTGGTAATGGTGGAGAGCTTCTTGACCATGTCCCAGCTGCGAATACGCCCCGATCATCGCATTCCACGTCGCCAGCGTTTGCTCCTTCATGTTCCCAAACACCTTACATGCACCTTCGAGGTGCCCGCATCTCGTGTAGAGATCGATAAGGGCATTCTCGATAACTGTATCGGTTGAATAACCATCTTCTACGATTTGCAAATGTATGCGCTTTCCCTTGTGCAAATCTCCAGCATATGATCCACCCTTGATGAGGCTGAGGTAAGCCACTATATCCATACCAAGCCCCTGTAGCTTCATCTGAGACAAAAGCTTAAGAGCTTCATAACAGCTTTGCTTGTGCTTGGCATATCCTGATGTCATTGCGTTCCATGTAATGAGACAGGGATTCGAGACTTTGTCGAAAACTTTGCGAGCTTCTTCAACGCTTCCGAGACTGGCATACATGTCAATGACACAACTATGGACGAATGCGTCACACAGAAGATTTTTGTCTATTATGAGGTTATGTATCAATCTCCCATAATAAAGGGAGTTTGAATCAGCACATGCATTTAACACACTAACAAGGATCACTTTGTCAGGCTGAATACCATCTTTCTGCATCAATATAAAAAGCTGTAGGGCTTCTTCGTGATAACCATTTTGAGCATAACCAGATAGTAATGCACTCCAGGATACCATGTCATGGTTTACTGACAATCCCTTGAACATCTTGCATGCAGCTTGTATAGCTCTACATTTAGCATACATACTGATGAGTGAGTTTGCCACAAATACATTCGAATCATATCCATCCTCAACAACCTGCATATGAACAACCTCCCCAGCTTCTAACAGTGACATTTGAGAGCACGCTTTAAGAACCGCAACAAAGATATGTCCATCGCATCTGAGTCCCGACATTTTCATTCGTCCGAATAAATATAAAGCTTCTTTCTCCTTCCCCAGAGCTGCATGTGCTGATATGATAGCACCCCATGAAAACTCGCTCTGTTCATGAAGCTGAGAGAAAATTCTCTGTGCATCTATCAGGTTTCCACAGAGCGTAAACAATCGAATTAGGTGGGTTCCGAAAAAACTATTTGTTTCCAATCCACATCTCTGGATAAGAGAAGATACCTCTACTCCAGATTTCACATCCCTCTTTCTAATGCAACCTTGCAAAATGGTCATGAGGACATTGGCAGGAATATGTTCTCCGCATTTTTGTAGATGCTTTATAATGTTTACTGCCTGGATTATCTCTCCCTTCTCACAAAGGCTACGTATCTCATACAGGCCAGGTATCCTACATGTGTTTTGAAAACCCAGACAACGTATTATATTTATGATTCTCATATATGTGCATATGCATGTCCCATATACATAGAAACTTGTGTCTTTAGAGCCAAATGTAGGCATTATGCACAGCCTAGGTGCACCTTTACGATGCATATACATGTACATATGTGTGACATGCACATTTGGACACAACTTGTGTGTTTAGAACAAAAATGTGCGATGGGGATAGCATTATGCACTGCCAAAGTCCATTATAAACTAAATATACAACTTCAGAAAAAGAGACATCGAGAGGGTTTTTAATTATATTAAACCTCCAGTATGTGTCCATCAGACCTAATTGGTTTTCTCACTCATTCTCGCAAATAAGTAGCAATAATTCCTATACATGCACATATACTTTTGTTGTAACACATATTCACAAACATGTACATATACGTGTGACTTGCACATGTACATAGATATGTGTGTACAAAAATCAAACTGTACAATGGGAATGGCATTATGTATAGCCGAGGTACATCATATGGCAATATACAGCTTCTGAAAGGACACCTCGAAAGGGTTCTCAATTAGATCGATTATGCATCTATTGATACGACCTCATCGGTTTTCTCACTCGCTCTTAAACAGCATAGCAACAATCATATATACATATACACATTCACACACAAAAACATGCAAAAATCCAAATGTGCAGGCACACACATATGCACATTCATATAGATATGCAGAAAAACCTTCTATCTTTACAAAAGGAAATGGTAGGGGCAGCCTTACAATCTACACATCCTACACATCAACGTACGCACACGCGCATATCTACACTTATAGGCACACATAGTTCAGACACATCAATATATTGGTGTAAAGAATGTGTGACAGCGTAAGATTACTGGAGATTCTTACCTGTTTTGCATCATGGGTTGCCTAAATCTCTCCGAGGTGCATAGCATTTCATCCTGGTGAAGAGACGGTTCATGAAAGGGAAGGATCGGAGGGCCGATACTTGGAGCCTCGGCATCCTTGAGGAACGCATGCTCATCATCATACGCGCATGTTGGAGTTCCCAACCGCCCACCATGCTGTCTAACTCAAGGCAGCATCTTCGCCGGCCTAAAAAGAAATGTGGGAAGAGCAAGAAGCACTTCCTTGGTTGCTTCGACGGGCCAAAGCAGAAGAGAATGGAAGGTCGAACGAGTCTCTGTGTTCCCTGAATTGGGGCAGGTTCGTTTCAGGGCTCGCTCCCGTCGTCATGGAAGGAAGAGAATGAACAGAAGAAGAAGAAGAAGAAGAAGAATAGGAAAGAAAGAAAGAAATCTCTCGATCAGTTGGCGCGGACTTTAAAGTATACATTGTGGAAGAAAGAGTTCAAAATTGGTATTAATTGGGTTTCATGGACTCATATATGTACCC
This sequence comes from Azolla pinnata, assembly GCA_037176905.1. Taxonomy (NCBI): domain Eukaryota; kingdom Viridiplantae; phylum Streptophyta; class Polypodiopsida; order Salviniales; family Salviniaceae; genus Azolla; species Azolla pinnata. The sequence continues at coordinate 2 of JBBBWG010026768.1, read as the reverse complement.
CG
>JBBBWG010026757.1:52330-68655 GCA_037176905.1 Azolla pinnata | reverse complement strand
CGGAACCCCCTTGAAGCAGATAAAAAATCCGGGCTTTTCTTCCATCAAATTCTTGAAGGAAATGAGATCGAACCAACACTTGCTTTGCATGTCGGATAGGACACGATTTTTTATACAAATCCTAAGACTTTCTGTATACCTACACTCAAAAAAGAAACACATAATCACACTTTTTCCATGCAAACCAACTCCAACCAAGGTTATGACTTTTCCAAAAATAAGTGGAAACAAACACAAAAACAGATATACAGATGTTTGCGCCCACAATGGAGGAGCTCCAAGCAAATGGAGCTTGGATTCTGAAAAAAACAACATGAAGAGCTACAAGATCGGATGCATCACCAAAAATGAAGCATCTCCCGCATCAACTCGCTGTTATTTGGAATTATCAGATCCAAACAATGTGTGAATGAATACAAGACACGTGCATTTCGGACCTCTTTCATGTTATGATTCCATCGACACGACGCTGTTGATTAATGATACAAAGACATTTTACAAGAACGAATCGACGATTCCAATGCAGAAACTTTCCACCTGTTTTTCGCCTTTATATATGTCACTCCTGCTGAACATTCACCACGATTTTGCCCGTCGCATGTCCCTCGATACTTCTAGCCCATGCTTCTTCGGCCTTTGCCAACGGATATTGTGAATCCACAACAGTCCTAAGCTTCCCATCTTTCACCAATTCCCCCACCAGTTTCAAATCTTCAGCATTTACCGATACCATCAAATGGACAAACTTCTGCTTCGAGAAGGTGAGCTTCTTGAGGGCGATGTCGACTATCGCATTGAAATCCGGAGTGAGATGTATCACTTTCCCATTAGGTGTGAGGTTTGGGCTGAATTTAGACCAAGGGATACCAGTTGCACAGTGGATTACCGCATCGTATTTGCGCCCAGATGGACTCTTCAAGGCATCTCCTTCCGGTGTCTTATAGTCCAATACCTCATCAGCACCCAGGCTCTTCACTAATTCGATATTCCGCGCCCCACAAGTAGCTGTCACGTGTGCTCCGGTGAGCTTCGCAATCTATGCATATTCATCGCGGAAAGCATCATATGCAACGTTTTATCTCGGATCAGCCATTTTGCAATCATCTGGGAAACGTTTAGGAATTGACTATCTCAATCATCAACAAAATTACACTGCTAACCCTGAATCGCGTATGTGCCAACACCACCAGATGCAGCAGTGATAAGAAGATTGGCTTTACTTGTTCCGTCGAGCTTTAGCCCTGCTCCTTTCGTATCACGAATAGCTTGTAAGGCAGTCACTCCAGCAATAGGGAGAGAACACCCATCTATTGCAGAGACACCATCAGGTCTTTTGGCTGTGGTTGTGACAGATGCAACAGCATATTCTGCCAATGAACCTCCTTTCTATAGCACATACATACAGAAGCATTATGCACATCAGAGCGAATACATTTATATATAAGTTATTACCATGTACCTTGATTGAAATATACATTGATCAATCAATGAGTCTGACTTTAGGAATTCAGGTGAATAACCAATACGTATATAATATAACCCACCGAAGCAGAGACATTTACCTTCAGGTCAAGCCAACTAAAGACTTTATCCCCTTGTGTGAATGTGTTCACACCAGGACCCACTGATACAACCTCCCCCGCAATGTCACTTCCTGAAAGATAGTAGAACATAACATGAAATAAATACAGAAACAGCGGTATATTTTCATACAAAAATGGTTTCATACATTCAAACAGTATCTAAATCACATTATATCACTGTTAATTTGTGTCAATCAGACAGTTTATATAGAACAAATCTTGAAACACATGGCATTACATTTGCCTAGCTTTCACCTTCCGTAAACAATACCTTATCATTGAATTATAGTGTTTCCATAAACATCAATGCATACAGAACTTCGTTTCTTTTTAAGTGTGCAATACTAATAGATAAACCAAAGCTTGAAATATAAACAAGTGCATCTAGAAATTAGATTGGGAAAGGGCATTAAAAGTGTGCAAATATCTTCCGTATCTTAGACCCCATTGACATCCATACTCGAAGTATCAACCCCCAATGTAAATGGAGCAGAAATTGATAATAGGACAGTGACATTACATACATACAATATTGCAATTTAATTTAGTCTCATACAATGTTGGAATAGATATAAGTCACATAGATAGAAAGATTGATTGATAGATAGATAGATCATGGAAGAACAATTAGTTGTCACCACCTAATATCTACAGAAATGATATTGTAAAGAAAATATTAAGGATTTCAAGATACCTGGCGTATGTGGTAATTTAACTGTAAAGATAGGGCGCAGGTGTCCACTCTGGATCTTCCAGTCTATGGGATTAACACTTGCAGCTTCGATCTTTACTAAGATTTCTCCAGACTTAGGAGTTGGCACAGGAATCTCTACATGCTACACAAATCACCCACGTATCCAATCAGAAAAAAAGAACAAAAATACATTAGTACAGCATGCTACCAATATATAGATATAGATAGACATATAGATATGGATATAGACAATGCTAGTCTCTCAAATTTCTTACTGAAATTTGGAACTTGGAGGAAAACATTTCATCTAGTCTTTTGCATAGTTTTCAGCTACATTTGCATACAAAAACAAGGAAAGAAGTTGGCACAGGAATCCCTACATGTTACACAAATCACCCACATATCCAATCAGAAAAACAGAACAAAAATTCATTTAAAGTACAACATGCTATCAATATATAGATATAGATAGACATATAGACAGATATGGATATGGATATGGATATAGACAATGCTGGTTTCTCAAATTCCTTACTGAAGATCGGAACTTAGAAGAAAACACTTTATCTTGTCTATTGCATACTAAGTTTTTAGCTACATTTGCATACAAAAATAGATCGATTGAAGTCAACATAAGGAAAGAAGCTTGGAAATTTAGAGATCACATTTTCAGGCAGCATTATATCAGGATTAGTTGCTAACAAATAATTAAGACAAAAAGGAGGGAAAAATTTTAGCTTCAAGTCTCGAAAGGCCACAACTCTTTGCTATGATTCTATCAAATCTTTCCTCTGTTTTCGGTTTCTAGCCCTTGTTTCTGAAAACGTCAGCGCAATGAATCGATTCCCAGATCCGTGTTTTGGCGATCGTGTGGCCATCACGAAATGGTCGATAAGAAGCAAAGGAAAGCTTGACACGAGGAAAAGCAAACAGCAGATCGGTTTTGATAGCAGAAGGGAGAGCCCGGAGGCTGTTCTAACCTTGAGAGCAGAGGCACCGCCGCCGTAGGATGAGTACTGCACTGCACGAATAAGCGCCATAGCCCACAACTGCGAGGAAGAAAGGAGCAATGTGGGAATTCCGACCCACCACCTGCGCTATATGCATGGATGCATGCATGCATGCGTATGTGCATGCGTGTATGTATGCATGCATGCATGTATGTATGCATGCATGCATGTATGTATGCATGCATGCATCTGTGTATCTATCTGTGTGTATGTGTGTGTGTGTGCATGTGCGTATGTATGTGTGCGTGTGTGTGTGTGCATGCATGCATGCATGTATGTATGCATGCATGCATATGCGTATCTATCTGTGTATCTATGTGTGTGTGCATGTGTGTATGTATGTGTGCGTGCGTGTATCGATGTGTGTGCGTGTGTATGTGTGTATGTGTGTATGCATGTGTGTGCGCTGCATGCCGGCATGCATGGATGGATGGAATCATGGATGTAGGCTTATGTACATATGTATGCATGTGTGCATGTGTGTGTATGTATGTGCGCGTATGTATCTATGTATCTATGTAAGTATGTATGCATCTGTGCATGTGTGCATGCGTGCATGTATGTATGTATGTGCGTGTGTGTGCATGTGCATGATGATGATGATGTGTGTATGTGTGTATGGATGTGTGTGCGCTGCATGCATGCATGGATGGAATCATGGATGTAGGCTTATGCACATATGTACGCATGTGTGCATGCGTGTGCATGTATGTGCGCGTATGTATCTATATGTCTATGTAAGTTTGTATGCATCTATGTATGTATGAATGTATGTGTGTGTGTATGCATGTGCGTGTGTATGTGTGTATGTACGTGTGTACGTGTGTATGTGTGTATGTGTGTATGTATGTGTGTGCGCTGCATGCATGCATGCATGCATGGATGGAATCAGCTTATGTACATATGTATGCATGTGTGCATGCGTGTGTATGTATGTGTGCGTATGTATCTATGTGTCGATGTAAGTATGTATGCATCTATGTATGTGTGCATCTATGTATCTATGTGTCTATGTATCTATGCATGTGTGTGTATCTATGTATCTATGTATCTATGTATGTGTGTAGCTATGTATCCATGTATGTGTGTGTCTTTTTTTGGAAGATTTTATCCTGTCATTAGTTATAAACAAGGCCAAATGGCTACATAAACCCAAAGGGGGAAATAGCTATTATGGAGGTGGGAAAAGCCACCTAGGTGGAGTAAAATTCCATATAACAACATTATTATGGACCTCAAACAAACGAGAATGATACCAATGTTTATAAAACATATTACGGGCTGAATGATCAGAGATGCTATCATACTGGCCTTTCAGAGTGTGAATAATTATGGACCAAATTTCCTTGACTGTATCAACAGGAGGTATTGATTTGCTATCAAATATTTTGGCGCATCCGGACTTCCATATCACCCACATAGTAGAAACACTAAGAATTTCCCACAAGGGGAGAAAACTATCTTTACATTCCTGACTTGAGAAGGGATGTAAAGGGATAGGTAGTATGTATGTGTGTGTCGATGTATGTGTGTAGCTATGCATCCATGTATGTGTGTGTCTATGTATGTGTGTAGCTATGCATCCATGTATGTGTGTGTCTATGTATGTGTGTGGCTGTGTATCCATGTATGTATGTATGTATGTGTGCATGGATGCATGGAAGGAATCATGGATGTAGGCATATGTACATAACACGTGTGCATGTGTGCGTGTGTGTGTTCATATGTATGTGTGCATGTGTGTGTATGATGTATGTGTGCATGTGTGTGTGTATGTATGCATGCATGCATATGATGCGGTGTGAATGTGTATGCATGTTTGTATGTGTGTGCATATACATGAATGCATGTATGTGTTTGTGCAGGTAGATGAAGGAAAGGGAATCAAGTCAACTGCGGTGCCCAAAAGTCAACCATCAAGGCGCGGAAGTGCCTTGGGCACTAAGCCTCTTTGATTCCTAGAATCGGGTCCAGTTTCTAGAAACTCGATGGATCATCGTGCAACAACCGAATTTCGACGAAGATTTGAGCTTCCGATCGGAAATTCAGAGGTCTCCCACTACTGATCGGAAATTTGGAGAAACGATCAGTTCGCGTCGTATACTGGGGCGAATGAAAGAGTTTCATTAGAAACCTGAAGAAGATCTCCCCCCTTCCGATCAGACATCTGAGAAATGTATGATGTGCTTCATATGCTGGGTGAATGAAAGGATTCCAGTTTCTGATAAGAAAACTGAAATAAACGCTTGCTGCTTGCGAGTCGAAAATTTAGAGATCTCCCGCTTCAGATCAAGAATCGTAGAAATGGTTAGTTAGCATCATATACTGGGTGAATGACAAGATTTCACCAGAATGGATTTTCCATGGCGCTAAGCAAACGAACGGATTGCAAAGACCTGATTTAACAACTGAACAACTAAAAAAACTCTTTTCGTGTCGAATATAATCAGAAAAAGTGATTAGTACATACAACTTTGCACCATTTGGAAGCTTTGGACAAAAGAAAAAAGTTTACAATTCCTTTGAGATCTTTTTGCTTCAAAATGACACACAACCTTTCACAAATACTTATTTACATTGAAATTCGTCGAAATCAACAACATTGTCCGCTAAATAAATTATATACGAGACATTTACAAGTAATAAGATTTCCGATACACCGACCTCATTCCTGAACATTCACCACGATTTTGCCGGTCGCATGTCCCTCGATACTTCTAGCCCATGCTTCTTCAGCCTTTGCCAAAGGATATTGTGAATCCACAACAGTCCTAAGCTTCCCATCTTTCACCAATTCCCCCACCAGTTTCAAATCTTCGGCATTTAACGATACAACCAGAATAGCAAGCTTCTGCTTCGAGAAGGTAAGCTTCTTGAGGGCCATGTCGACTATTGCCTTGAAATCCGGAGTGAGATGTATCACTTTCCCATTAGGTGTGAGGTTTGGGCTGAATTTAGACCAAGGGATACCAGTTGCACAGTGGATTACCGCATCGTATTTGCGCCCAGATGGACTCTTCAAGGCATCTCCTTCCGGTGTCTTATAGTCCAATACCTCATCAGCACCCAGGCTCTTCACTAATTCGATATTCCGCGCCCCACAAGTAGCTGTCACATGTGCTCCGGTGAGCTTCGCAATCTATATGCATTTTTACAATCAAGGAAAGCATTACGTGACGTTGATCAATTATCTCGCATTAGCCATTTGCAATGATCTGGGGAAAGTTTAAGCATAGCCCATTTCAATTATCGACAAATTACACTGCGAACCTGAACTGCATATGTGCCAACACCACCAGATGCAGCGGTGATAAGAAGATTGGCTTTACTTGTTCCGTCGAGCTTTAGCCCTGCTCCATTCGTATCACGAATAGCTTGTAAGGCAGTCACTCCAGCAATAGGGAGAGAACACCCATCTATTGCCGAGACACCATCAGGTCTTTTGGCTGTGGTTGTGACAGATGCAACAGCATATTCTGCCAATGAACCTCCTTTCTATAGCACATACATACAGAAGCATTATGCACATCAGATCGAATACATTTATATGTAAGTTATTACTATGTACCTTAATTGAATATACATTGATCAATCAATGAATCTGACTTTAGGGATTCAGGTGGATATCCAATACGTATATAATATAACCCACCGAAGCAGAGACATTTACCTTCACGTCAAGCCCACTAAAAACTTTATCCCCTGCTGCGAATGCGTTCACTCCAGGACCCACTGATATGACCTCCCCTGCAATGTCAGTTCCTGAAAGGTATAGAGGAAAATAACTGTCTATTGGTGTGTTTATAAGAAAGAAATATTGAAACAACGGTATATGTCCTTCAAATTTGGCCCTGTCACATTATATCACAATCAAATTGTGATCATGAGACAGTTTATACGGGAACAAATCTTAAAACAACATAACATTTTCCTACAAATTTGGTTTTCGTGCACAAACCACATTTTAAAATTTAGAACCTCCACCATCAGGTGAATGCATACATGGTTTCATTGAAGATTTAGCATTTCTACAATCATCTCAATACACACACCAAGTTCATAGAATTATACATGTAGAAAAAAACCAAAGCATCCAATATAAATAAGTACCTCAAATATTAGAATGGGAAAGTGTGTTGCAAGTCTCCAGATGTTTAGTGCAGGTAAGATTACATGACATCCATGCTCAACATATCGATCTCTGAAGTTGCAAGTCTCAAAATTGGATACATGCTACATTGCAGTCTCGAAACTAAGTGTAATATATACATACTCAACATGAACCAGGTCTAAACATGCATAGGCAAACCTACATTCACAGGTCATATTACTCTGTAGACAAACCGACTTGCAAAATAAAAAGCCACAATATAAAGTATGCAAGTTCTTATGTTAAAACAAAATTGGTGGATACTGAAATGATATAGTTCAATGTATTGCATCATTGGTCCATTAATCCACAAAGCCAAGACCGACATGCATCAAGAATCCACATGGATAATGTCAATAAGCAGACAGAGACATATCACCATTCCATAAAATAGCTCTATATAGGATTTTATTAATGCTTTCAATCATTTTAATATAGAAAAGACGTTGTTTGCCTAGATATCCATACAATAAAAGGGTGATATAATCATTCCAATAATCAAAGATACCTTCAGCAATAATATTATTGCAGCAAAACTTATATACGCAAATAAGCAACATATGGAAACCACACAATACAGTGAGATTACCTTGTGATAGAAAAATTATATACCAAATTAATCATAAATTAAAAACAAGACAGTGTAGTGAGATAACCTCGTGAATGAAACCCAAATCAAGTGAACACAAAATGTGCATGAATCAGTAAGAAGATGATATTAATCCCAGATGAAACAGCAGATCATTCGCTGAGGTTGCACCACGATCAAAAACTCATATACTCAAATTAGGTTCACCTATATACACAATTATATAGATAGATATGGGTATCCCAATTTTATACCATAGAAGTAGTTTCAAACCTAATACCTACATAAATGATACTTAAAAGAAAAGTATTAACGTTAGCAAGATACCTGGGATAAGTGGGAATTTGGCGGCCAAGATAGGGCGCAGTTTTCCACTCTGGATCTTCCAGTCTACGGGATTAACACTTGCAGCTTCGATCTTTACTAAGATTTCTCCAGACGTAGGAGTTGGCACAGGAATCTTTACATGCTACATAAATCACCCACGTATCCAATCAGAAAAGGAAACACAAATACATTAGTACTGCAAGTTTCATGTTATATATGCGTGCGTGTGTGTGTGTGTATTATAGATTAGAGGAGTATATATTTGTGCATTCGTATTCCAGTATAAAAAACCATTCACCTATACAGACAAAAAATAACGATATATTATAAATGGGAAAGATGGATTGCTCAAAAAGTAAAGCACAAACATAGACTCAAACTCATGCTCAATCCATTCAACCATACCGATTGTACAAATCAATTTCAATGTAGAAAAGTAGTCAAAAGTCGATTTTGTCCAATTAAAAAAGTATCATATTTATTGTATTGGCAAATGTTAGTCGTTCACGTATTCACTTTTTCCATTTCCAGAGAATGCACATATTACAATCTGAATATATATATATATATACATAAACCTATAAAGAAGGTAATATTTTTCAATTTCACCGTTTCTAGATAGCAACTTAGAGAGACAATATTCTTCAGATCTTTGCAATTTCCAATTTCTAATTTCAAGAACATAAGAGTTCTATCTAATCTCTGCTATTGCCCAGTTTTTGGCTAGCTAAATACAATGCAAGTAAGACACAAAAAACAAGCTAGAGAATTAGGATAAATAAATAAATAAAAATGTAGCGCATATTTTTGGGAAGTGTTCGATCAAGTTAGCATTTAGAAAGAAAGGAAAGTAGACTCCAAAAAACAAGATCGGGACTGGAAAGGCCGTATTGTACTGAGCCGAGCGAGTTCTCTTCCCAAAATCCAAATGACTACACTTCCCAAAAACGAGGTTCCATACAAATCGAGCATGCCATGAGCTATAAAACAAACGACAGCAGCTTCACATTTCTGCGTGAGAAAAGAAGGAAGAGGGGGGGGTAGTTTGTCCCAACCTTAAGAGCAGCGGCGCCGCCGCCGTAAGATGAGTACTGAACTGCATGCATGAGCTCAGATCTCGCCATAGCCACGCACAGATGTCAGAGATCAAGGGAAGCAAAGAAGACGTGTTTCACTGGCAATGTTCGGATTCGAGCCCACGACCCGAACCTTCACTTTCTATATACACATTAATTTCTTTACTTATTTATTTACTTTCTTACTTAATTGTTTATTTACCCATTTATTATTTACTTATCTATTTATTTTCGTACTTAATTGTTTGTTTACCTATTTATTTACTTCTTTATTTATTTCTTACTTAATTATTTTTCTGCCTATTTATCTATTTATTTTCGTACTTAATTGTTTGTTTACCTATTTATTTACTTTTTTATTTATTTCTTCCTTAATTATTTATCTGCCTATTTATTATTTACTTATCTATTTATTTTCTTAGTTAATTGTTTATTTACCTATTTATTTATTTTCTTACTTAATAATTAGTTGCCTTTTTTATTATTTGCTTGTCTATTTATTTTCTTACTTAATTGTTTATTTACCTATTTATTTACTTTTTTATTTATTTCTTACTTAATTGTTTATTTGCCTATTTATTTACTTTTTTATTTATTTCTTACTTAAGTATTTATTTGCCTATTTATTTACTTAATTATTTATTTTCTTACTTAATTATTTATTTTCTTGCTTAATTTTTTATTTACCTATTTATTTAATTTTTTATTTATTTCTTAATTATTTATTTATTTACTTATCTGTTTATTATTTTCTTACTTAATTGTTTATTTACCTATTTATTTACTTTTTTATTTATTTCTTACTTAATTATTTATTTACCTATTAAATATTTTCTTATTTATTTATTTTCTTACTTAATTATTAAATGCTATTTTATTTTCTTTCTTTATTTTAATTTTGACTGTAAAACAAATCAAAAAATACATACGCACATTATATTATACGTATTTGTGTGCTGTATTTGTTAAAAAAACCAAGGTTCTGATATATCTATTTACATTTGCTTTTTCAAAATATGAAAATACATATCTGTCTCTTTTGTTATCTAAGTATATTAAAAACATACAGGCAGATAAATAATGTGTATTTCCGTGTGTATTTATTTGCTTACTAATAAAATGAAGGTTCTGATATCTTTCTTTATTATGTTTTTCAATGTATATATATATATATATATATATATATATATATATGTATGTATGTATGTATGTATGTATGTATATGGCGCCATAAATACACATATATACTATGCATGTATGTATGTATGTATGTATGTATATTTATTTATTTATTGATTAAAACAAATAAGGCACAAACGCAGCCAAGCAACACATCTGCAGAATCGGATCCGGATTCAGGATTACGATTCTGTAATCGACAGTATCGGTTTTTTTTTTTGTTTTTTCTGCAGTTTTGCCCACTTGTATACACACAGCAGATGTGTTGCTTGGTGTGCAAGGAAATTCCAGATGGCTTCATGTTCTCGCTCCTTCGTTCAATCTCCAGTTCCGAATCGCGCTTTTCAAAGGGCTCCGATTCAGACTCGCGAACCTGGTTTTGCTGGTCCCCACCCCACCCCACCGCTCGAGCGTCATGATCGAAATGAGAAAAGCTAGAAAACAAAGGTCTGCAGAAATCCCAGCTCTGCTACAGCTAGCTCTGCCTGCCGATCAACGTCGAGGTACACAGGACTGCAACGAACGAGAGGAACTGACTCTGCGCATTCGATCTGAGAGCATATTAATAATATATTTGGCATGACAAGAAACCGGAACAAGTTGTTCTAACTCGACGATCCAAGGTCGAAGAACACGACTAACTGCACTCAACCAGCTGAGGCGATTTCCGGTTTCTTTTGAATCCGTTTTCTGTAAAATCCTTGCATCTGAATCTGATCGTGTTTTCGTCCGTAGACAGTACTCGTTTCCGCAGCATAAAATTTTCGATCGTCTTAAGTTAGTCAGCCGTTTTCTGGCGAGTACGTTTTTCAGCTGTTTGGCCCAATCCATCATCGCGATCGCATCCACACGCTCGTCCGCTGCATGAGTCGACCCTGTTTTGAAATCTTCAGATCCGTCTGAAAAAACCTTAATTCTGCAGCCTCAAGATTGCGCCTCCGTCTCGATCGATCATCTGAAATGCTTCTGGTTTCCAAACATAATTTGATTACCTTTTCTGATATCTATTAATTTTGCATCTACGTGCAAATCGTGTCTCTGTGACAGTTTATTTCTACTCACAAGAGGTAATTGCCAAAATAATACAAATTTGGCTTTCTCTTCTTCATTTCTGTTTCTGAGAACTTGTCCTGTCGTTAATTATAAAATGCCACAACAATAGTTACAGTGGGGCTTAACTGTATAACTAATATGTCTTGCGATTACTTATAACGATTGTTAAATTGTTTAGTAAAAATCCATCGAAATAACAAGCTCAACAGCTACACATCTTCAGCAACAATCTGGGCTTCAAATAGTCAACTTGGGCTTTTTACTGTGGACCAATGAGTGAATCAGGCATTGGAACACTTTCAGAGATTCTTTCCAAAATTGTTGGAGGAATTTGTTTGGATATGATCCCTTGTTGAACTGTAAGCTATCAGAAGCATCTCTTCCCATACGTATATTCACCACGATCCTTTCGTAATAATTAGACCAGAAGAAGTCTGTTGTTGTGTCGTCGATTTTGTAACGTCCAGTTCTCGCTCTTGGTTGAATTTCTTCACTATGACATTTAGAGAAAAAAAATTCACATGTGTGGTATATAATCCTTACACGTGGTCGATCACATCTGACTTTGCACTTTTGCAAACGCATTCATTACGTAATTTGAGAATCGATACCCATATATTTTGATTGTATATGATTAAAACCTGGTCGAAAGACTTTCTATCAGAATGCGACATCAAAGATCTGATACAGAAACATTGGAGCGACATCCAGATATTTTGGCCGTACAATAAAACCCCAGTCCCAAACATTTTGCATCAAAATGTGGCAGAAAGCATTCGATGTATATATCCAATTTGAAAACATTTTGTATCGAAAAATGCGTCCAAAGTATTCGGTATATATTTTGATCGTATAATAAAACCCGATCGAAAGAAGTTTTATATCAAACTGTGGTATGGAAGATCATAAAAACATTAAAGATAGATTTTGATCTTATAATAACACCTAATTGTAAAACCCAATCGAGAAAAAATTGATATCGAAATGTGGTGTTTACCAAATTATAAACTACATTTAAACGCCTAACGAAATCAGTAATTACAAATTAACTCCTGATCTTATCTTCCACTAAAATCAATGCCCAATTGATTTGGTCCGCATTGATTTTATTCTTACTCACCTCCCACTAACTGAATCCCAATCGATTCCCTTACCGGATTTCGATCCACAAAAGTTAGCAATTTTAGAAACTAATTAACTGATTCACACGCTAATCAATCGGTTAATTCGATGCTAATCGAACTCAGAATTAATTGATCTGGTGTTAATCAATCATTAAAATCCAAATCAAACAAATAAATAGAAAATAACTAAAATTCTCTTCTTCTTCTTCTTCTTCTTCTTCTTCTTCTTCTTTTTCTTTCTTCTTTCTTCTTCGTCTTCTTCATTCGGAGCTCTCTGATTTGAAGCTCGTTGGCTATGGCGATCCCTAAGGTTATGCAGGCCCTTCAATACGCGTCCTATGGTGGAGGCGCTTCTGCTCTCAAGGTGCCATTTCCCTTGCTGCATACGTTCTCTCTCTCTCTCTCTCTCTCTCTCTCTCTCTCTCCTTCTCTTCCTCTCACCTTCTTCTTCCTTTTCTTTACTCCCCCCGATTCATCTGCAAAGTATTTGTTTGTACGCAGTTGAGATCTTCCATTATCATCACCATTTTCTTCTTCTTCTTCTTCTTCTTCTCTCTATTTTTTTGTCTTTTCACGGTTTTGCTTTTTCTCCAGGCACAGATCCTAGTTGCATATAACTAGAAACTCGATGCGATTCTACAGAAATATTCTGAACGTATGCTCTTTCGCTTGGCCGGGGATAAATAGGAATAATGGTTATTTTGACTCCTGCCTTTGCAAACAGGCAATGGTAGAATGCTGCACTGTTCTTCTGAGTAAACAAGATAACGGCTTTTAGTATCCGTCTAAGAACCTTGCTAGGTTACTATCTGAAACGGTGTTCCTTGAACAGAACAACAGATGCTCTCTAGAATATGCGAGAATATCTCGAGTTTTGAACAGCGTCTGATAAGAAACTAGCTAGGATTTCGACTGAGATAAATGCAATAGTACATAATGGTTTTGATGGTCAAAAGAAGATCTGTGTTATTTTCTAACTTAGAATCGTGAAGGAAGCTGCAGTCTTGGAACCTGAACAAAAATGCTGTAGGAAATGATAGAACACCATGTCGTATCTGAGTGACACATAAATAGAAGCTATGATGGCTTCAAAAGATGCTCTTTGGAAAATGTGAGAATAGCTGGAGTTCTAAACAGCATCTGGTAAGAAACTAGCTAGGGTTTCAACTGAGACAAGTGCATTATTACGTTATGGTTTTGATGCTTTCTTTAGCGAGGAATTGTGAAGCAAACTGTAATCTTGGAACCTGAATAAAATGCTGTAAGAAATAATAGAATACAATATGGCATCTGATTGATTGGTGATCGTTAATTATAACAGTCCTCTGGTCATTAAAGCAAACCAATGAGCTGTAGGATGACTGTGAATAAATAAGAAATATTTTGTATGTATCTAGAAGCATTAGGAATTGCAAGTCATCTGCAAAGTCTAGTTTGGTTTCACCAAGAGAGCAAGGTACGTTTTCCTTCCCTGTTTCAAGTATTAGTAACTGTTTGTATGTCTCTAGATGCCAGACTCAAACCTATGCTCCCAAATGCCCAATGCCAAGCCCCAAAAGACGGTAAAGAGGGAAGAATTGTTGCTCAAGTAATCCTCATATATGTACGTATGTGTACGTGTGCATGTACATAGAGATGGATAGATACATATACATATACATTAAAATTTGATGCTCGGGAATAATAATTGCAAATAAGGATGTGGGGGCATACGTATTATATTTATGCTCAAAATAAGGCTGCCAAAGGCATTTACAAAGATGTTGAGAATTTATGGGGGGCATCGAATGAAGTAAATCCAAGCATGTTGACAAGCATTGTGCATTTGAGCTTTTACTATTTGTAACAGTAAACCTTTTTCTCTAAGTTTGATCTTCACTAGCAAATGGTGAAAATATTAATTAGGAACTTTAAAATTTGAACCTGCTGTTCTTTATGAGTCTATACATTTATTGATGGCATGCCGTATTATGTATGTATTTGTGATTTTATGTTGATTGGGCAGTTGATTATTTATGTCTGTAGCACGTAGAGATTCCTGTGCCAACACCAAAGGCTGGAGAAATCTTAGTAAAGCTTGAAACTGCTAGTATTAACCCAGTAGATTGGAAGATCCAAAGTGGAGCCTTGCGCCCTTTCTTGCCATTTAAATTTCCATGTGTCCCAGGTATCTCGCTCTCCTTTATACGTCTGTGTAGATATACCACTGTATTATGATATGTCACGTCAATGTCATACAGCAAACTCCATAAGAAGCAATTCACTCTCTAAAGCACTCATTAATTGTTTTATGAAACTAATATGATGTGCTTTTCACCTTTGTGAAGCGTCACTCTTTAGGGAGTTTGTCAAATTGGCATGGATATGCCACTGCATACAGTTAATACTTGGCACAACTACAAAGCAGCTGATGAAATCTATGCACTCACTTCATTGAATTTTCTCAGTAGATTTTCAGCAGTGCGATTTTGGATTTGGAATTTTGGCTGTAAAAGTATTAAAGATTTTGACATCAGCAATCAGAGCATCACAAATATAGTATGTATATTTTATTTCAGGAACAGATGTTGCAGGGGAGGTTGTTTCAGTAGGTCCTACAGTGGAGTCATTCTCAATTGGAGACAAAATTATGAGTTTTCTTGACATAAGGGTAAAATTTTGAATTTTCTCGTAAACCATATCTTTATATCAAGTTAAGTGGGCTGTCCTCTTTGTGATTATTACCGTTCATATGCTAATACCATTTCTAAGATAGCAAAAAGTGAAACTTCACTTGAAGCTTGTATCCCCAATCTTACAGCACTTTATAATTCAGTGGATCATATTCTGTTTACAGATTGGAGGGTCACTGACAGAGTATGCTGTTGCTCTTCCCAGATTGACTGTCAAAAGGCCAGAGGGGGTCTCTGCCATTGATGGTTGCTCTTTACCTGTTGCTGGTATGACTGCCTTGCAAGCCATCCGTGACTCAAATGGAGCAGGGCTTAAGCTTGATGGGACAAGCAAAGCTAACCTCCTTATTACTGCTGCCTCTGGTGGTGTTGGCACATATGCTGTTCAGGTAAGGAAGCCCACTTCTATCGAACCTAAATTACATCATTCTCCTAGTTCCTTTCAAGCTTTTTAGGAGCACATGTAAAGAAAAAAGCTCAAGGATCGTCGCATGAGACACTCTTTCAAGAATGCGTTTTATTAGCATAGTTGAAGAAAGAATTCTCGATGATTGTTGATTGGGCCACATTCAAGAGTAGCACGCAGGTCTTAATGTTTCACATCATAAAAAGACTACCTAAATATGGCAAAATCATTAAACTAATACTGTAAGTATTAAATGTGTAACGTAGTAGAGGGGGTTTAAGATCCTCAATCCAATATCACCAATGGTCCTTCTAATGAAGACGTAATGGTAATTTTCCTCAGATCGCAAAGCTGACTGGAGCTCATGTGACTGCCACCTGTGGAGCACGGAATATTGATTTAGTAAAGAATCTCGGTGCTGATGAAGTATTGGACTACAAAACACCAGAAGGAGATGAGTTG
>JBBBWG010026757.1:38079-52230 GCA_037176905.1 Azolla pinnata | reverse complement strand
TGTCATTATCCACTGTGCTACAGGAATTCCTTGGTCGAAATTCAGCTTGAATCTTGCTCCCAATGGCAGAGTGATAGATCTCACTCCCAGCTTCAAGTCGGTGGTTCATACAGTCTTGAAGAAGATCACGTTTTCAAAGCAAAAATTCGGCCTTTTGTTGATGTCGCCAAAGGCTGAAGATCTGCAGTTGTTAGGTGAGTTAGTGAAAGACGGTAAGCTGAGGACGATCGTGGATTCACAATATCCCTTGGCAAAGGCTGAAGAGGCATGGGCAAGAAGTATAGGGGGGCATGCCACAGGGAAAGTGGTGGTAAACATTCAGGATGTCACCAAATGATGGTAGTCAGCACAAGAATGCTTTTGTTTATACATAATGATGGTGCTTAGAACATGGGCTGCGTCCAGAAGAGAACTCGTCATACAGTAAAATACCTTCCATTGTAGAAAGATTGTCCTTTTGACATTGAAGTTGTAGTGTTTGCATCACTCCCACGTAGTTAGTCCTTAATTTCCATGCATCATTTGTATCTTATTTTTCACTACATGCTCGAAATTTGCAAGTCCTTTGGTATTTGTACACTTCATAAAATCAACTATGTGCTTAAAAACTACGTGGCAAATTCATGAAAGCACTCTTAAAATCTAAATTTGTGATGATTGGTTCCAGCTTGATCAAAGCTAGGGTTAGGGTTGGGGGTTTAGAGTTAGATCTTGGGCACAATGGTTGTGTTCACTGTTGATTGGTAAGCAAAAGCTTCTTTGTTCATGTACAACTTGCTAAAAGCTACCACCATCCCAACTGTGGTCATTAGTCAAGCTGTCTAAGCTCCTCTTATTGCTATTGTTGTAATCCTTTTCGAGGCTTGATAAATTTTATAACCCCCAAGAGGCAAATATTTTGGTACTTGAAGCCTTGTAATTAAGGCATTAAGGCTACTTTTATGTTCCGTTAACTTTGGATCAGGGAGATTTTCACTAATAAAGTAGTAGTAGAGCACAAGAAATGCAATTCGTGTAGATCAGATACACCCTTTTGTACCAAATCTCAAGAGTCAGTCTTTCAGGCTCCAATCACATTTACTTTAGAGGCTAATAAAGTAGTAGTAGAGCGCATAAAATGCAATTCGTGTAGATCAAATACACCCTGTTTTTTGTGCCAAATCTCCTCGAGTCATCTTTCAGACTCCAATCACATTCTTACTCTTTTAGAGGCCTGCGGTTCAGAATCTCTCTGATCCTTCACGTCACCAGAGAGCTCTTCTCCTATCACCAGCAAGCTCATGAATGCTTTTGAAACGGCATCCATCAAAAGACTCAAGACTAATGGATGCAAATTTCATAAAAAATTAGCCCAACAGCTATTCTTTGAGCCGAAGCAAAACCACGCAGGAGTGTGCTTGAAAGAAATAGCACAGGGCAAGTATAACACAAGCCTGTCTCAAAATGCTTGGGAAACTGACGTATGTGGTGAAAAAAGAAATGGATTTTCTCAAGCATTGTTTACAAACAATGAGAGAGACTTCACCAGCATGGATGATGAGGGGGGGGAAATGGTCAATACCGATGAGAAAGACTCTCGTTAAGCTTATGTTTCCGAGTGATATATAGATCACAGCTCATCTAGCGCAAAGCAGTCCTTCACAGCCCAACCCAGTACGATCGCCCGTTTGGGTTATGGATAGGAGATACAGAGGGGGCGGTGACTGCCCACTCATACCACACCTACAACAGGAAAAAACAACAGTGAATAGAGTTAATCATCACAAAGAAAACAAGCAAGCAAGCAGACAATATGCCGATTGGCTTGCCTTTGATGGGCTAATGCATCGCCAAAAATGAGCCTCCATAACCGTCCCAGCAGGAACATAGATTGGCTGCCTGATTGGGAAATATAAAGCAAACCTGTATCGAAAAAGGAATCGCAAACTCTTATGACTTTTTCAGAATATCCTGGGCATCAATATTTTCAATTTGAGAATTGCTGTAATGAAGGAGAACTTAGTAGAATTACCAACTGAACATGTCTGGTGTGGCTGTTGATGGTTCGATTCCTAGATGAACGTCTTTATAAAGCACAGCATCGAAATACCCAGCAAATCCTGCACTTAAGATCTTTCCCTTAAGATGTAATGTATAGAGGAGAGAAGCAGCATATACTTTGAAAGATCAGAATTGAAATTACCATGCACCAGTGACGATCCGATGTCCACAGAAAATTCAAAAGTGAGTTTCTTATATCGCCTATTGTCTTGATTTTCTGCTTTGTTCGGATGTGTAAACGTGAAAACCTATTTTATCCACAATTCTTATGGTTGTAAACACCATTAATGCATGTTAAGAGAGCAAAAGTTAAGAGTATAACTAAGAGAAGTTCTTACAGGCTGTGTAGAAGTCAAATTTGACACACTGTGGAGCTTGACAACATAAGCTGTCTCAAAATGAGTAAGGTCATTATATGATTTAACCTGAAACAATGACTAGGGTACTAAGACGAACATCCTTATATCTCACGAATGCTAGGAAGAAGAATAAATAAAGCGTTTCTACATCTTTATGAAGTTTAGATGCAGTAATTGGCGCAATAAAACTTGTATACCTGTGGGTAAACATCTCAAGTTAGTCGTCTAGAATATGACAAAGTGTAAAGAAATAAAACAAAGAATCTTCCTCACTCGCATGGTATCGAAATACCATCATCCTTCAGAAAACGTTGCGCACCATCTAAACATTCAGGAGAAAGTTCATTGTCACCGAATGACCCAAGAAGCTCGCTGACCTGCCCAGTAAAAAGATGATAAGCTTCTCTTCGCAAAGACTTGCTCCCTGCTAACAAAGATGGATGGTTCGTACCAGTATATCTGCCTTCTCAGGAGCAGCCCAACTGCGCATATCACACGAAACTATCGTGACTATATCTTGCCACTTTTCAGATTTTACCAAACTCTGTTCATTACAAACCAAGCCAAATCTTTAATAACTGTTACTATTGCCAAAATATTTATTCAGCAAAAGTATTTATGTCTCAGAAATATCTGTCTGCAGTATCAATAAAAACAAAAGCAAATGACAGACTCACATGTAGGGAAAAAACTGCATTTGGGTTCTTTTCAACCGCATAAACACGTAGTTTTCTTCCAGTCTCTTTTGCGGCCTAAAAATGAAGACCGATATTTCAGAATCTCACAGCATATAGACAACAATGTGCAGATAAGTAAGCAGAATAGCACGTCGTACAGAAAAACATGAGGCCGATAAATCATGTATTCAATGTGGTAAGTGGTCTTCTATAAGACCAGGATCCTAAAATGATTTACAGCAAGTGTGCTATTCTACGAGCAGAGACTAGACAATCCATAGCTTTTTCGAACACAAGAAAGACTACATGTATATCACTGACTCTGGCATTTTGTTGAGCAACAAGTACTTCAAATCTCCAAAGAATTCTGCTATTCAATACACAGGATATATTTAAGATTGTTATTTAGAATCGTTTGGTGGAAAAGCAATTTGTTAAGCATTATGGATTTACAGTCATTTGAAACTATTTGACTTTTCTGAGAACAAACTGTTTTACTTCACAGGTAATGTGGTAGGTAAGCTTACCTGCAAGGATGCACGGACTAATGGCCCCCTACCCGCCCCAACCACCATGAGCACCTGGCAATATGCAACTTTCAGTTCCAAGAAATGGGAAAACAACTTAGCACAAAGCTTTAAACAACCCTTTTACGTCTTACAAAAGCTCATAAAGAGACATGTTTGTGTAGAGTTTTCTTAACATAAAGAATTGTCTGCAGAAACATGAATTTGAACAAAGTAATCGAATTTCAGTCCCATTAATATCTATGAGGATGCCATTCAAACGTACTAAAATCCATAGCCACATGGAAGTTGGCTGTAGTTTAGTTAACGAGGCAAGAGTTGACACAACACATTGATGAATCAAACATAAAGAAGAAACCATAAAAATGAGAAATCCAATCCTTACAATGGACGTTGTTGAAACGAACTCATCAGGGACACGATCCAGAAGTGCAGCTTGTACGGCCATTTGGTACTGTAAATCAAATAAGAAGTATGTTAGCATCATGAGTAGATAATAACCCACCTACCAAAAACCGTCAGAATCACCTGAAAATACTTCTTCGTGTCCCTTTCAAATGTCTCATATGTTTGAGCCTCCAAGTTATCCATAAGGGGCTGAAGATGGAAAACTTATTCTCACTATTATTGACACTAATTCTTCCATTGCTTACCCAATCAAAGGACACTAGTATTAATAGGAACCTGGAGGGGTGCTTGCAGAAAATCTCGATACCCGACCTAAGTATTCAGAAGTAACCAAGTTAAAAAAGGCACATTTCCCTCTGCTCAGAAAAAGGGTTCAACACACTTCGACATCCATTAGAAGGATTTCCCCCAGAAGATCATAGATATTCTAAAAGATTTTGAACAAGAATCAACACATTCATGATATTTCAAATGCATATCTACCTCAAACCTTTCTTGTTCACTGATAGCAGGCATTTTGCGATATAAATGGCTGACGTACTCCATGTAGAGCTGCAATGGATGCCTATCTTGAGCTCCCTCTGTACAAAAGACTTTAGTTCTGATTATCTCATTTACAGTCTCATGCATCCTTCCCTCAAATCATACTAAACGAAATGCTAAAACTCCCATGTCTTTCATCAATATCAGCATATCAGGCCAAAGACAGATTCAGTACATGGTATCATGGCAACTCAAGATTCCATTTCAAAACCAGTTTTATATCTTCACATTGATACTATTGTCATAGCAAATTCATTAATATTAGTTGTGCATGAGCATATTGCACATTGCAACAGCGCCAATACCTCTAAATCCATTTCCAACAAATGGCTCCGAAGCTTCAACTTCCATTTTTTGATGAAGGGCTTCTCCAACTAAAATAACCTATTGAAAGAGAATTTCATTCGCAATTACAAATGTGGAATTGTAATAATTAAAAGAACTTCACAAAAAACACAAATACTCTTTACCTGCACAGAATGGTCAAAAAATGTGGCCAGCAAATTTTGATGGCGCTTGGAGAGGCAAGGGTATCCTTTTTTGTTCGTCAAAAAGGCCTGGAACAATGTTGGACGTCATAATGCAGATTATACGGTTTATACTAAACCATCAAAAACCAATTTCCAGGTCAGAAACATACACTAGTATGTAATAATGCTGCTTTAACAGGTTCACCGATCCAGCGTTTGAGTGCTCCAGGTGAAGGTAAAGAGGCCCTGCAGATATCAAGACACACAAAACAAGAAATTAAGTTTGCCATATGCAATTTATTGACCTTCAAATAGAACACTTAGCCCCAATGTTTAACAGAGTGCACTGGACAGCAGACAGTTTAATGTCGGAATCAGATGATGTACTTAACTTTGTAACCAGTTTACATTATAAACTAAACAAAATTCAAAGTGAGACATTTTCAGACAGCTTTCTACGTACGTGATATCAAGGGCTACTGCAAGCTGGCTGTGATGCTCACACAATGTTCGGAACATATTCCACCATTCCCATGAGTCATTTAGTGGTTTTCCAGTAGCATTGTCTCTTTTCTAAGGCAACCAAGCACAAAATTACTGGTTAGTCTGTAGCGTAAAGCTTGACTGCTTGCATCCTCAATCAATATCTCAATATGGTGCGAACCTTATTGGTAGAATACGAAAAGTAGATCTAAGAGAAATGACTCACTAGAAAAACTTCATCCTCCTTTGGAGTTCCCTCAGCTTCCTGCAGTTCTGGACTTACAAGCGGTATCCTTAACCACAGCTGTATATTAAGAGTAATTTATATTAACTTCTAACAGGGAAGTTCCAAAAAAACCAACTTCAAATGGTTATCTCACGCACCTGTGTATTTGCCAAACCTTGCAAGCTTTGATTCACGCAACGTGCATAATTGCCACAACTCAAGGGTTTTGGAGTTGGTAAAAGGCAAGCCTGCAAAATCGAAACAGTCTCAATACAAGGATAAACTGCTCTCGTTTTACTGTACTCTCTTTTCACTATATTCCTCATAATTTGAGGTTATCTCTGATCCTAATGTGCTAAATAAGGAGGTCACATTAATTTTGAACCGTAAAAGGTTATCTCTGATGCAATAAAGTTGGGGAATGGTGAGATCAAGCTATACCATTATCAAATCAATTTTTACACTTAGATATCTCCAATACTCCAATCTACTGTTCAGTCCATAATATACCAAGTAGAACATTCAGTTTTTTCCATTCTTCTTTTGAACATGGTATATCCCATAATACCAAGCTCTTAATTGAAATCGTTTTTAGAATGTAGAGCCATCCTCTACATTCTGGACATTTCAATTATATAGTCTTACCAACTAATAGACCATTTACAAATGGCTACTTAAATTGCTCAATATTCTATAAATACGATCACCTCTTTCTAGTAAACGGGTAGAGATTTTCCAGGCATTGCTGGTGGAAATACTCACATATACTTATAACCCTATGCAGTAACAGAACAATCTGAGATTTTTCTACATATTTACACATATATTCGAGTAGCATGGAACCATTTCTTAGGATTTAATGTCAAGTTTTTAATTAAAATTTGCCTCAATTTCATGCATCACTTCTATCTTCAATTTATTTGACCACAGCCAGTTGTGTACACCTTTAAAATTAACAATATTAGCAGCTAATATTCATGTGGGGGATACTCCATTTATGAAATAACAAGGACATTCTATGAGTTAATTGCACTCTTCAATCACCTCATTAATTATCTGGCAAGCCCCTTCCCCTGTTTCTCTCATCTTTGTAAAACTCTATGCACATGCCACTGTTAATGATCCCATCAAGTATATACCTGTAATGAAAGATGTGTTGCCCAACTCAATTCCTGCTTCAGTGTAGTTTCAGAATCAGATCGTAAGACATCATCGGATGAATCCAGGTCAATCCAGGAACTAAGCTTTCCTGCACGAAATCTATGTCAAAGTACATGCACAGTGCAGTACACAAGAAAAAAGGCAGAGCGAAGCTACAATGTTTTATAAGCATACCAACAACATGACTGCTCCATTGAGCAGGACTTAAGACCAAATCCGAACCAGCAAATGGTGGTAGACTATATTGTTGTTGGCTTGGTCTATACTTTGGATCAGTCTGCACAAGGTAAGGAACAAGGATACATCATTTACACCTTTATGTCCTGGACTGATAAACTGGGGAAAGACAAGTGATAAACAGATAGGAACGAATGAAAACAACATTAAGAATAGTTACTAAGAATATACTAGAATAAAATTAGAAAGATCTTCAACAAAATTCTATGAACAAGCATCTAATTGATCCATACATAATCAATCTCCGTAAAGATAACGAAGAATGAATACTATCCAAACATGTTGAGAGACTCAGGAAAAACATTTATATAAATCAGCACTAAGGAACTTCCACACATCAGAAACTGAAGCCCAAGCAAGCCTCACGAAAACCTAATCAAAAAAGCAGATAAATTAGTCCAATACGTCATATGCGCACTTTGAAGTTTGAAATGCGCACTAATAATGATTACACAGAAAATATGCACAACTCAAGGACCATAGAAGGCTTGCTAAACACAATCGATATAAAACAAAATTATTCCAAAATATTAAGCATGTATTCTAGATTTTAAAACCACTATTTCAAAAATATTTTCAATTACTCGAATATATTTAGCACGTATTCTACATTTTCGAAGCACCGTTTCAAAAATGTTCAAAGTACTCAACATACTGTATAAATTTAATGAGTGCATCACAGTTTCTTCGATTATTAAATTTTACTGCTAAGGTTAAACTAAACATTTTCCGTACAGATTTCCTCTGTAATGTATTTTCTGATTTCAATAAAACTATTGGCAGGCATCTGCCATTGACCAAAGCTCTTTGCAAGTAGCTTGTATGAATCAAGAATATCAAATCACTTCAAGCTGGCAAAACAATCTCTAGATGTAATACGAATATTCTATACAGGGATCCTCTGATACAGCTTCTAGATTAAGATCCAAATTTCATCATTTATGGGCCTTTCCTATTGAATGATATAACACGTATCTTCAGAGGTAGCAATTCCCCAGCAAACAGGTAGCTCCATGAAAACCCTTATTCGGGCAAGTAAAAAAAAAATTGCTCATTTCCTATACTCTAGTTCCTGGATATATGTACGCAGTTGAGGGCCATAACGATGAGCAATGGCTACTGAAAAATCTAGGAACAAAAACAGAGGCAGCAGAAAACCGGTACGTGGATATAATCTTACAGATAAAAAGAGCATTAGAAACAGATAGAAAGGCTTGCATCGTTTAAAACCCACAGAAAAAGAAGGGGTTTTTGTTTCCCTTGTCTGTGGATACATACCAGGGTAGCGACGATGAAATCGAAGCCAGCAGCGAGGTTATTGATGAGAGCGGTTTGGATGTCATCATGGAATGGGAGCTCTACTCCGCTGTACTTGCAGTCGCTGCTATCTCCTGCTCGGTGTCCCAATGGCATCTTTTCCCGCAGCGATAAAATTTCTCTCTGTTAGCAATAGAGGCGGCTAGCTATGGCAATTTGCGAGGAGGCGGCGGCAGAAGCAGCAGAAGAATGAAGAAGAAAGAAGAAGAAGAAGAAGAAGAAGAAGAAGTGTTTTCCTATTACAAGAGACAACACAAATTTGTGAAGGGTTTTTGGGTAGTAATTGTTCTGATTTTTGTGTGTGTTTTTCTAGAAGGGTTTATGGTGCAAATGTGGTGGTTTAGGGTTTAGGGTTTAGGGTTTAGGGTTTAGGGTTTAGGGTTTAGGGTTTAGGTTTTAGGGTTTAGGGTTTAGCGTCATTACCAAAACAGATAGTATTAAGTAGTGGCGTTTCAGTTATTGTTGGGTTGTAAGCTGAATGGTGGCGGTGCTAGACATAAGTAAGTAGTAGTATTTCTGATTATTACTGAGCAGTAAAGCAGTAGTGTTTCTGAGTAGCAAGTGCGCGATAGCAAATTGCAGCGATTTAGGGTTTCCGATTATTACTTGTAGTTCTGCAACAGCATTGAGCAACGAGAGAGGTGGGTTTATGGGCCTATCATTGAGTAGTGGTCAAGGCGAAGGTGGTGCGAGGTTTAGGGTTTACTGTTAGTAGCAATTAGTGATAGTACTAAGGGCTTATCAAAGCGTTTCAGCGGAGATCTTTTATTTCATGTAACAATACCGTCATTATAATTGGATGCGTATGAACCCATCTGCAATCGATTGCCCTAATACCAAATTCCAATTGCACATAAGCCGATATATCTTACACAAGTCGATGTTAAATTTCTTGATGCTCACCGTGCAGCATCTTACATAAGTTCTTTATTGACTTTGGATTACAACAAACACAGGCCAAAAAACACGGAACAACTCTTATAAACTAGAAGCCTTAGTGATACTAGCTTTACAACCAATTGCATAAGCATTGTATTGAGTGTCCATATAGTCAATCTTATGATGATTGAACTAAGTCATGCTTAGTTCAATTAGGATTTAGGCTCAAAGTACAATATCGCATCTGAATCAATTAAAGACTGAAATCCTGCTTGCAATGGGATGTTAAATGTGAGAAAGAAAGAAAGATATATTAACATCTTTTTAGGCCATGGATATCTACCAGACTATTAGAGTGCCTTCACAAACTCTATAATCATTTCCGGAATGAAGGTCAAAAACACTCAAAAGCTCTCAAGGTGATTTTATCTCAAGATACTTCAATTCAAGTAAAGGATAGAATGTTAAAGATTTTGATCGTCTCAAAAGCAAGCAATCATTTCTGATCCTACTCTAGTTTAAACAACCCCTGTTCAACATAATCAATAAGTTGGTTAGAATGCAAATCTCAAAAAGTCATAAAATTATTTCGCAACTCATACATTAATTGCCAGATACATGCGCAAGTACAGATCACATTATGCAAAATCAGGAGCGGATTGAAACTATACTGTCAGCAAAATAATACATTGATGTTAGTTAGAGAGTCCATGATCGATACATCTCACTTTTCATCGAGAAATCGATCAGAATGTTGTATATATTCATTCACTTCTGGAATTGGAAACGCACCAGACCACTAACATTTAGGGTATAAATATTTACACATTACACTATATGTTTCCTGATTGGAGGTTGGAACTAGAGGCTTTGCCCTTGTCCATGGATCACAGTACAGTGGGAGGCGGTGGGTTTCCTGAATGAACCCTGCAATAGAAATTATGAACACTTGATGTTAAAGAACTATCGGGAATACTAAAATCCAATGGATACGATCATAATACAATCCATGCAAGCTAAACAGATGTATATGTGTCGGAATAAAAGGATACAACAAGATCAAACCCTAAACTCCACTCCTAATGTCGAATTAAAATGGGCTGGCATTATCTATATTCTCTATCAAGGCCAATCTAATCTCAAAAGGAAGGTAGTAATCACCAAAAAACCATTACACACGATTCAAAATTTCTCATAGACAATTAAACTCCTAAACCTACACGCCAGGTATATATGAATCATCAAGCAATCGTAGTGTTTGTGATTTGTAACATAACCTAACACACATTATTCAATGAAATGACAGGCTAGTGTACCACAATACATTTTAAGACTCTACATTACCAAAAACCGAATTTATGATCATGATGCATTTAGTGGAACTAAGACTGCTCAGCTTGAAAAGAGAGTGGACAGATATAACTGAGTTTGTTATAACGTACTCATGTTCAGCAGGGTTAGGCACAGTCTCGTATATCGCATTGGTAACTACAACTCTCTTTATCTGCCAAGATAGAACATACAAACATTGACAAGATGAGATGGATGCACTTGAATTAAATTTAAAACCCATTCATCAAAGCTAAATGCCCTAACATCCACCTGTGTAGCTTCTCCTTGGAATCCAATGAAGGAAATTCGTGTGGCATCTCCTCCAAAATTCGTTGGAAAGTGTAAGGTGATATTTGACACCCCTTGGAATTTAGGATACCTGTAGTCAGACGGCTGAACCATAAAAACACTTATACTTGGTAAACAAGTTGCTTTGACCTGAACAAGTTTCACTTTTACCTATGGAGAGGCTAATACTGAAAGACTAGTAACTCATTTTGAGTAGTAGTTTTACCTCGTCTCATATTCAACTTCTCCATTACGATTCTCAACAAGATCCCATTCCTTGCTCAACATGGATAAACATATCAGCAGTCACCGTTTCTTAAAAACCAGATCGTAAGAAAAGATCCAACATAAATGTAGACATTACCTGGACAGGAATCATGGCCTCAACTAGTGCAAAATCAAGGTCTTCCCTGTTGATGTAGCTGAAAAAGCAAATAGATACATATTCAGAATAACATTCATAAGCTGGAAAGATCTATTCAATGAAAGACTGAAATCATGCTGGAAAGATTAGAAGTTTAGAGAAATGAAGCAAGCAAACCCAGATTTTACGACAGAACCAATGCTTAAACGGATTACAAAACATCAGAAAAAGAAGACATCAAATATTACGCTCTCATCTTCGATGGACTTCGACCATCAGAACCACCAATGACAAGTATGCTCTTGATCTTCACATCCGTTGTAAAGCTGCAAAAGCAAGTAACCAAACACATAGTAAGCATCATTACGAATCAATCTTATCAACATATAACACATGGAAATAAATAGACCATTGCTATACACATCCTAAACTTAACGGTTACCAAAACATGTTAACACTTTACCACACTGCTGTAACAATATTGCATTGTGATTATGTAATTTTGTAATTCCAGAACCTAAATCTAGCATTAACAAAGTATAATCTCAACAGTAAAGCTGTATTCTGTAGGTAATATTAAATATAACCAAATTGCGTAGCTGCATCATTAACATTAATTCATTGCTTCTTTCCTATTGGTGTCAAATCCCCATATCAATTTAGGCACTTATGATATATGTGCACATAAGCAAAAATCGATACATCCTAAATACCGTGCAGTTTCCAGATTTGTAGTTCTAAACACTTTTCTGTATTGCGGACAATAAGTGCTGCATGATGGTATTAAGGTAAATACCAAGTGAGGTGAGGACTATCATGGAATTCTTGCTAAATTATTAGATTGCAGAAAGGGGAAATATCAATAAAAAGAAACGCTCTCCTTGATCGGCAGAAAATCTTACGGTATAAATATAAGGAGTTCAGGGTCCCCTAGATTACTCTCCAAACAGACCTGCAAAACCATTATGTATACGGAATCAAGCTTTCATACAATGAGGTGCTGATTTAAAAAGCATTCCCATAACATGAATCAGTTTTAATGCAACACTATAATACATGTGTAGTACAAACATAAAAAAATAAAGAGGCATAGAGTATTTATCCTATGCATTACAAAGAAGGTGCACAAAATTAAAGATATTTATCTTTCACTGCAAACTTGTAAGAACGAAATGGGTTGCTGAGAGGGAGCTGAGGTGGATTATCTCCTTGAATATGCAGAAAAAAAAAAGCAGAGAAGCTATGCACACAAACGATTCATAGCATTCATTACTCCGGTCTTGAAATATGCAAGAAAATCATATTGAAGCAATCTCTCAAAGTACGACTAATTGTTTTTGTTGTTTTCATAAATTCCTCACTAAAGTGTAATATGTGCAGATTATTTACAGTTCCTGTTTTGTTCCAAAAATTACACGTACATTCGGATCATCTAATCGCAGTTCCCAATTTCTGAGGATATTCTTTGAGCTCCCTTCTACCGACTCATTCAAAGCCCATACCTGCAAAACGATAATGCACAAAACTTCGTACATTCTGTAAGGTATGACAAAGCGTACATGCAATGGCCAAAATCAAAGGACATCAACTAAAAACAAATCTTCTTCTCCTCCTCTCTCCTTCGCCTGAACGCTAAAGGCTTCACATTCTAATTCTACAACTTCTTCTTCTGCTTCTTGTTTAGAAGATCATATGTACATTACTGCGTTTACCAGATTTTCGAGGAAAGGAAATGGGAAAGCTAGCCAGCCATTACAACTGCAAACCACATTCCCTCCCACTAAGTGCCCGAGCATCTTAGTCGACGCACGGGATCATACCGTACCTTGGAGATGTCGATTTGCTTGTAGAGCGAACAAGATTTGGCAGGAGAGGAAGACGATGAATGGTGATTAGTGGAATGCCCGGCAGCAGCCATGTATCCTGCGGATCAGAAGACGACCGAAATCTCTAGCACAAACCGTATAAACACGCAGCAGAAGAAGCTCGAGTGCGCGACTGAACAGAAAGCGAAGATGCATTTCACTGGAGCGCGCCATGGATTCTTGGAAGCCTCGCCTCCAGGAACATTCTAGAAGCATATGCGAGAAGAACAATACGGACAGCTGGACCGTATATACGGTCCCTGGGAACTCGTATATTTCCCGAGCCTCCGTATGTATCTACATACGGTCCATGTACGAGCGAGTGCCCTTTGTGTTCTTTTCTATGATGTCCGAATCGTATGCGTACACGGAGCCCTTCCTATACGACAACAGAATACGCCCTTGGCGTATACGTCCGTAGATACGCCCTTCGGTGTGTACGTGTGCAAGTGCTTGCTTTGCCGTTGATTAAAAGACGGTTAGGTAATCCAAGAGCACCTCACTGAATTACACAAGGGATTAAGGAGCTTAATCCGATCATTACAAGGGATTAAGGAGCGTAATCCAATCGTTACAAGAGATTAAGGAGCTTAATCCCATCATTACAAGGGATTAAGGAGCTTAATCCAATCGTTACAAGGGATTAAGGAGCTTAATCCAATCATTACAAGGGGGAAGCTTAATCCAATCATTACAAGGGATTAAGGACCTTAATCCAATCGTTACAAGGGATTAAGCAACTTAATCCAATCGTTACAAGTGATTAAGGAGCTTAATCCAATCGTTACAAGGGATTAAGGACCTTAATCCAATCGTTACAAGGGATTAAGGACCTTAATCCAATCGTTACAAGGGATTAAGGACCTTAATCCAATCATTACAAGGGATTAAGGACCTTAATCCAATCGTTACAAGGGATTAAGGACCTTAATCCAATCGTTACAAGGGATTAAGGACCTTAATCCAATCGTTACA